>JAHUUD020000006.1:1830000-1892500 GCA_020010945.3 Muscidifurax raptorellus
CTGGAGCCGCTGCTAGGACGTTCTCAAAGCTTCTGCGTTGCCTAGAGAGCGGACACAGCTCGCGCATCTCTAGGTCGACTCTGGAAGCAAGTCTGAACGAGCGAGAGCTGCCCAACCTGGTGAAGGCTATACCACTCAGTTATTGTTGAGGGGCAAAGAAGGGGGCTCCGAGGAGCTTTATGTTTGTATTAATTACGGGACCAATCCCAAATAGGGATCCGTCCACTCAAAAATGACTAAGAGGCGCGGGGCGCTTTAGTCCACGATCATCAGATCAATTACTCCCTCAACCATGGGCTGAAGAAGGGACCTCTCCTCGGCCGAAGACACCGGAGGAAAAGGAGCGCGAGCCACCTTCTATCTAGGTGGAAGGCGTAGCGGAGCTTTGAGGAGCTCGCTGCGAACGATCCTCGGCTTTGGGATCCCCGGTTTTTGCGGGTGGGTCCGCTTCCTCATGACTGGAGCGAGATACGGGTTTTTCTTGGACGGAGAGACCAGCTGGACCTGGCGGGGCTTCGGCCGGGTGGCCTGCTTCGCAGCTATCCTTCGGCTGATGATGCACAGCTGCGGAGGAGCTGTTGATCGCGAGGTCACAGGCGGGGGCACCAAGAGCGCTCTGAGGCCTGGAGAAGCAGGGCGGGCTGGCAGCTGGTGAAATTCGTCTATAATTCTTGACGGTGTGACATAATGGATTTGCAAATGCCTTGAGGACTCGATTCATAGCGCACTCGATAAGGTATCTGGCGAAATATACTTGCTGGAGGGAGCGAGATGTACCACAATCAGGTGTGAGGTATGCTAGAGTTCGGATTTATTGTATCGATGAATAGATGGCCGTATCCAAAGTCTTTAGTTCCGTTTTTGTTTCTGGCTGAGATATTTGTTCATCTGTTACTCCTACTAGCCTAGACTCCTTGTCCTCGCATTCAAGAGTCTGTTTAATTTTGCGTTTATCCACGAATGCTTCTTGAAATTCATCTGGTATCTCACTACCATTGTCCCAGTAGTACCAAGGTATAGTGGCTCTCTTGTCCGTTGTATGTTTCATTCCAGACGACTCTTGTTTATCAGGCTTAACCCTTATTTTCCGAAAAAGTTGTGTAAAACTCGTGGTCACCTTGTGCCGGTTCCTGATGCATATGTATACGTTGTTTGGGTACTGCTGGGTTATCGTTATTGTCGTTCAAATATTTAAATGTTTTTTCTTTTATTGTTCTCCGTCACCTGGTGTGTCTTTCGCAAGGGTTCTCTTCCCTTGGGGTTGCTTTGTGGAATTATTTACTTAAGTTTGTGTAAGTTTTTCGTTGTGCGTGTGCATTGTTTATTAATTTGTTTGTTAGTGATAATTTGATTGGTTGTTTAGACTAATTTCCTGGTGAGGGAGTATATTTGGGTCTGTAAGATCCAATTCTAGGGGGATTTTAGGTCGGTCTATCAATGCTTAAATGGTCATTCGGTATGTAGTTTCTGCTGGGAAAGTACTACGCGGTGCGCCATTTGTCGGGGGCCACGTGGTATCTTGCGAAACTTAGTGCTGGAATCGTTGACCGGATACCAACTGCAACCCAGTCGGTATCAGTACCTCGGGTGCAGATATTTCATGCGGACGTTCTGCTTCCTCTACTTCTTCCGGTTCGTCCTCCTCTATTCGTGTCCGCCTCTTGTCCCTTTCGTCTTCTGAGTCAGGCGAGTTCCACTTGTGACCGACATACGTGTTTTAACCCTTTTACTTGCCGTTTTTCGTTACGTTATTTCGGGGCTTTTCGACGCTGCAATTGCCTGCGCGTCCTAATCCGGACCCAGTGGACACTTGGCTCGGCGTTCACCCAATTGATGAGCCATTTTCGGGCAATGAAGTGGTGTCAAGTGGCAATGAAGTGACTTGGGACTCGTGGGGCCCATCTCGCTCACCAACTCCAACGCCGCCTAGTCCTACAGCCTCTGTTCCAGACGATCTGCTGAGAAATCTATGCTTGGATCCGCTGGATGACGTAGATACGGCTGCCGCCTCCGAGGCTCTCGCGCTTCCCCGCCGTTGGGGGGCCGTTGCAAGACATTCTAACTTACCAACGTCCTCTTGAGCCAGTGGGGTCAGCCCGCAGAGAGAGGTTTTGCTACTGCGCGAGCTGTTTATCTGCATGATTTTCAAGCATTTTATAGATACGTATTATTGGGACAGCTATTTTAGTCTTCTAAAAAAAAGAGCACTTGTATAATATATGGAAACTTGACCCAATAATAGGTAACTAAAAGCTCAGTATATGTTATATCAAAAAATATTAAACAAAGTCATCAAAGATAGGAAAATTAAATACGAAAAAGAACAATGTGAACGGAATAGAAACAACCTAGGAAGTTATGGTCAATTATAAAATAAAAACTTGGTAAAAATAAAAATCAGGAAATAGTTATTAATGAAATCTATGATGAGAATATCCAGAAAACAACGCATCCACGTAGGATAGTTAATATAATGGATACTTACTTCAGTGAAGTAGGAGCTAAGCTAAGCCAGAGCCTCCAAAAAATATAATTCCGAAAGAACCGGAAAATAATAAATCAATCTCTATAAGACCTACAAATTATACAGAAATTAAAAGAATCATAGCCAATATGAAAGATAAATCTGGAGGAGTAGATGACATTAGTATGAAGACAATAAAGTAATTACTATACAGTTTTAGAACCGTTAGTTCATATATTTAATCTGTGCATAGAAAAATCTGTTAGGCAAGAAACTCTTAAGAAAGCGGACATTGTACCAATTTACAAAGCAGAGGATAAATGTAAGGTTTCCAACTATAGATCTATATCTTTAATATCAAATTTAGCAAAGATTTTTGAAAAAATAATATACCAAAGGGTATATAACTTTTTAGTAAAAACTAAAATATTATCTACACAGCAGTTTGTTTTTGTCAGAGGTGAAGGATCCACGGATGCCTTAGAATATTTAACAAGTGTCATATATAAAAAAATAGATAAAAACAAACTAATAATTCTAACATTTTCGGATCTTGCAAAAGCCTTTTACACTGTAAATCATGAAATTTTATTAGACAAGCTAGTTTGTTATGGAATAAGGAGAAAGGTAATTGATTTATTTAAAACCTATTTTTCTGGAAGTCAACATAAAGTAAAAATAAAAAGTAATGTTAGCCAATATCGTGATATAATGACTGTCCCACAGGGAACAATTTTAGGACCCTTATTATTTATAATTTATGTTAATGATTTGTTATTAGATATGCCAAAAAAAACAATAGTTTGATATGCGGACGATACAGCCGTTATATCCTCAGATAATTCTTGGATTGCAGCACATAATAAAATGAATAACTATCTTGAGACAAACTGGTTAGCAATTAATAAACTCACATTAAATATAAGTAAAACTGTATGCATGGCGTTTGGTAGCTACTGTCATAGTGTGCCTGACAATTTAGAAATTAAAATAAACGAAGAAAATCTGAATAGAGTTGAATATTATAAATATTTGGAGATTATTTATTATACTATGAAATGGGATGGGCATATATTATCTATAGTTAAAAAAAACAAATATTTAGTTATTATGTTTTACAAATTAACAAAAATTATGCCAAATGAGTCTTTGTTATCAATATATTACGCCTTTTTCCATAGTTTGATAAATTATGGTATAATAGCATGGGGCGGGGCCTATCAGAATGCTCTAATTATCGCTCAAAAACTGCAAAATAGATTATTACGGATTATATTTAAGAATAATTTTGTTGTACAAAATTATCCGCTTAAAATTATTCAAACATTTAACGTGGAATCTCTGATGGTCCATTATTTTTTCAATGAAGAATTTGAAAAATCAAAGAGCAGTATGAGAAAGAAATGTATTCAAATACCAAAATTTAATAAAACTATAAGTAATAAATGCAGCATGATAGTAGCAATAAGACATTTCAATAAATTGCCAAATGATCTGCGGCCTATGATTGGCATAATCACAGCGACCATTGTGTAAATCGTCCGCGGCCTCTGTCACTGGACACCCTTCGTCCTATTGATATGCGTGCCTCCGATTATTGATAGTCTCGTATTTTATGTGGTGTTTTTACTATTTTATTTGTAGATCTCATTGTATGTTTAATTATTTTGTGATTAAATACATGGCTTATATTTTCGAGACCTTGATTCTTTTTTATTTAATGACCCACTCTGTTCCGATAGTTCTCCTTGTATGTTTTGCCTTGTTTGCCTTGACGCGCCTCCCAATCCGATATTTGTATCAGGTTACTTGATAATTTTGCGGCTTCCGGGGGTCGCTAGATTTTCGACCCGTTGTCGCCATCATTTTTGTTTATGCTCCTGTACGACGTCCTGGGGTCGCTGATGTTCGAGTATTACGTACCTATTTATCTATTTTCATGCTTTATCTAATCTGGTGGGTTGGTTTTTACATTAGTATATTAGTCATCTACATAGCGTATTGTGCGTTACCCTTAATCCCCCCTATCAACATTCGTTTAGAAGTCATGGACTTATGCCTGACTATTGTCTACCCTATATATTCCCATGAACCTCAGCTTCCTCTACTACTAATTGTTCTTATTTCTGTTATTAATTAGGTGTTATTAGTTCTGTTTTTTTTTTAAATATTAAGTTGTTTATCTGTTATTTATCTTATATTTTCCCGTGACACTTATTCCCCTATACTAATTTATAATATAATATATATATATATATATATATGGGACATTCCGCGTCAAGTGAGACAGAGCTATACCCAAAAATCCTTTTGACCTAAACATTTTTAAAAATATGAAAAATTTAGGAATTTTTTGTGTACTTTCGATTACCGAGTGGCACTTTTTTAAATTTCAGCTATTTTTTATCTAGCTCCGAACATTCGTTCCTAACCTCAAAAAATACCCAAATCGCATGGTTTTATTAATGTAATGGAATCGGTGATTCCATTACATTAATCATTACGCATCCAAAACACTACGATTGCTATATATATCAGATCTACGCACACACACACACACTTACTCACTAGCACGTCATCGTGGTACCCAAGAAGCGGATCTGAAAATCGGGAGATATATATTCCGATAAACCACGCAATAAATAAAAAATGCCATGAAAACGCTAATGGACATATTAGATTCAATAATAACTTCATAAGAACCGCGAGATCGTATTTTTCAACGGAAAGCTATAAATTAAGAAGCACAAGAACGAGGGGAGCTGTTTCGACGGTGACCTTACGGAATACAATCGGGCGACAAATCATCGCCAAAAAACGATCACAAATAAGAGAAAAATTAGAGAGCAGAGAGAGAAACCGAGACGCAATATTTGTCGATCTGGAATTTCATAGGAAACACGTGTACGATCTCCAGTAAAAAGAGAGACCGCGGGAGAGTTCTAAAAGAGACAAATTCCTAAGTGGTAGTCATAAACTATGATGTTTATGACTTGACCTGCTACGAATCTCTTAATATTGAGAGAGGAAAATACAAAATAGCGAAGCGACCTAATATGGAAAACGCTAGTCCGAGAAAAACAAGGGGATATGTAAGTATATAAAGCCCGGGAGCAAAGGGCAAGCATCGCTCAGTAATATCCGAAATCTCTCGCAGAACGTTACTCTGCTCGTCGACAGACCATTCTTAAAACAAGTATCACGCATTACTCGCTACTCGTACGTTTAAAAATAGAGAGTATACCGGACTTAGTCGCTCAGTCGAGCAAGTGCATCCATCGGCATTTTTTCGAATATCACCCCTGCTGAAAAAAAGAAGCAACAGAGTTAGTGGACTCCCTGCGATCTACACTACGCACACCAAAGGGACGAGCCGTCACACCTAAGTGCATCTAGCCACCGCTGTACACTGAACCACCGAGCCTAGGCTGGAAGGCGCCGAGGATTGACAGCTGCAGACACTCAAGAACCTCCTCACACATATATACAAACAGCCACGCACACTTACACATTAAGGTACTTTTCTCTTTTCATAAGAATAAACGTGTGTCGATTTAAAAGAAATAGTGTATAGTTTAAAGTGACTTCGTATCCGGCTCCCTTCCCCGGTAGACGATGACCGTGTCCGCGGTAGCCAAAAGGGACTTTCTATCCTTCACTCTTTTAATCATTTAAATTATTATAACTTTCACGTATCGCCAAGTTCGATTATCAATTCAGGTAGGAATTCATGTAATTGTTTTAATTTGTTAGATTTTGTAATTGAAAATTTGTAATCTGGACGTAACGTGAATCACGAGAAATTAACCACACGAATGTGCGTTGCGAACTATAGGATCCTAATCTAAGTTATCTCGGAGTCAAATTTTCATCAAGCTGAGAATGATTATTTTGCTGCTTACTGTTATCTATATTTTTTTTAAATTTTCTTTCCGTTCCTATGAAAACTCTCTGCATTTACAGGGTTGAGACTGTCTTCCACGTTATATATGAGAAGCAGGAGAGAATATATAATAAGGGACGGAAGGACGTGCATTTTCAGTTGGTAGATTCGGTTATGCGTAAGACTCATGTCTTGTCTGATGCCGCGAAGAGCAGGTCGAGGATGTTGGTACCGCACTGGGAAGGCCCGTATGAAATCGGCGAGGTTAAATCCCCGATTGTAAACATACTGCGCCAAGGGGATGGTAGTTCGAGGTGGCTGGCGAAAGCTTACCTGGATGAATTTAAGCGGTGGATACCACCACATAAAGCGAGAGCAACTTAACTAAAATACCATATCCAAGCGCGCCCCTGGACGCCGAAGTCAGCAGCCAAGGAGAGCCAGCCAGGAGCGTGTCGCCGCGACTGTCCTTCGCACAGGTGCTAATGACACCTCCGAGGACAGCTGCACTACCGACTCTGCCCTACCCACCGGCATCGCTAGGAACGCCAGGTAGTCTAGGGAGGGGGATGACCAGCCTGAGGATAGGCATCGCCACTCCGAGGCTTTGCCTCCCTCTGGCTGGTGTTCCACAGGAACCAGAGAGAGGGAAGGAGAGCCCTTCAGAGAGTCAGTCGAGGCATGAGTCAGAGGAGGAGGAGAGAAAGATAAAGGAAGCTATGGAAATCGGGAGCGAGATGGTCGAGAACCTGAATCGAGCGATGTCGCAGGGCACATTACCCCGGCAACTGGGCGCAATTCGCCCGGAGCTTGTGGCGAATGAAGTTCCGCTGGTTTTGGCTGGAATGGAGGGGCTAACGCCATCCGAGGCAAGCCAGGGTGAAAAAAGCGACGAGGCAGAGGAAAGTCGGAAGGCCCAGAGGGAGTTGGAGCGATACATCGCCGATTCCACTGGGCAAGAACGGCGGGACCCGCCTACGAGGTTCGACGAGCCCATGGACTGGCGGGAGTATGACAAGGAGGGTGGACAGCGAGAGGCCAGGGGAGAGAAGAGAAAGAAGAGAAAGAAGAAATATAATCCGAACCGGCAACTTACTGTGGACGATTACTTCCCGGCACACCTGGGGCAGAACGACAACAAAGAGGAGGCGGGTCCACCGCTGATGGGTTTCTTCGGGGGAGTTTTTGGGGGAATAGCCATGATTGACTGATCGGACTGGAGCCCAACACCTCAGGTGGAGGAGACTTCGTTCCCAGTCGAGGTGGAGGAAGCTCCGACTGTGGAGGTGCCTCTTCAGGTTCGGACTCAGCCGAGGCGTGTTCGAGCGGAGATGGCAGCTAAATCAGCTGAAGAGAGGCAGCAGCAGCAGCACCAGCCGTGTGAAGAGGTGCACTGAATGCGGCTTGAGAAAGGGAAGCAGAGGCAGCTGCAGGAGTTGGAGCAGCAACAACGGCAGCTCGAGGAGGAGTAGCAGCTCGAGCTATAATAACTAAATATATTGATATATACCATTGTGACAAAGACAATCACAATTTACAAAACTATATCAATGTAGTTTTCAAATTTCAGACCGATCGGTCAAGTTGTTATCAAAATATCATTATAATATAAATTGATGCATTTTTAAATAAGTAATTATCAATAAAAACTCTAAAAAAATAATTGATTTTTTGGCGGCTCATAGGTTTTTGCATCACATGCATCGCAAGCATGATTCAGTTCTTTATAAAGATGTGCTAAGCAAAAAAGTGAAATTTTTTCAAGTTCAATACGTCATATATTTCAAGGCTTAGTCGTTTAAAATGTATGATAAGCACACAATTGAAACTTGGCCAGTCTCTTGATTTCTGTCTTAGAAACAAATGTTCTTTATAAATTTATCGATTATTATCGAGCCGTAAGTACAAAAAATTCAAACATTTGTAAAACATAGATTCAACAAAAAGTTGCTTCACTTGTTGTAAGCTCTACAACTTTACGAATAATGAAAGCACATTTATGAAATTTTTACTAGTCATTTATACAATTAATACCAACATACTAGCTGTATTAGAATCGCCATAATATATGAGCCTCACACGCAGCAATACATAACTTAAAAAAAAACGAGTATGCTTCATCCGGAATTTTTGAAGTTTTAAATCTTTGGCTGTTACTAATAATCGTATTTAAATACTTGGATACTTCAGTTTTGGTACATTTACTGCCAATAATATACTTCGTGATACAGCTGAGTAATTTTTTAATATTAGGATATACAGAAAAAGATATGCATTCCTTAATGTGTGCCTCATCGAAGTTAAAAGTTCTGTGGATATGCCCATATACGCATCGGCTAGGTCCACTATCTTTTATAATAATCATTGTCGACTATAAAAGTTTTGCAATGTTTAAACTAACGTTTATATCCAAATTTTCAAAAATACAGTACTCTGAAAAATTCAATGCTATACACATATACGTCAAGCTACATATACGTCCAATAAACATCTTTCTAAAAATAAAAGAACGACAATTCCACGCGCACAACTTCCAACCAATTGAAAAGCAAGCACGACCATTTTTATTTTAGATGATTGATAGAGTCAATGTTTTACATAATGTTACACAGAAAATTAACAATGCATAATAAAACAGTATAATGTCACGTCCAGATTACAAATTTGAATTACAAAATCTAACACATTAAAACAATTACATGAATGCCTACCTGAATTGATAATCGAACTTGGCGATGCGTGAAAGTTATAATAATTTAAATGATTAAAAGAGTGAAGGATAGAAAGTCCCTTTTGGCTACCGCGGACACGGTCATCGCCTACCGGGGAAGGGAGCCGGATACGAAGTCACTTTAAACTATACACTATTTCTTTTAAATCGACACACGTTTATTTTTATGAAAAGAGAAAAGTACCTTAATGTGTAAGTGTGCATGGCTGTTTCTATATATGTGTGAGGAGGTTCTTGAGTGACTGCAGCTGTCAATCCTCGGCGGCTTCCAGCCTAGGCTCGGTGGTTCAGTTTACAGCGGTGGTTAGATGCACTTAGGTGTGACGGCTCGTCCCTTTGGTGTGGGTAGTGTAGATCGCAGGGAGTCCACAGACTCTGTTGCTTCTTCTTTTTAGCAGGGAGTGATATTCGGAAAAAATACCGATGGATGCACTTGCTCGACTGAGCGACTAAGTCCGGTATACTCTCTACTTTTAAACGTACGAGTAGCGAGTAATGCGTGATACTTGTTTTAAGAATGGTCTGGCGACGAGCAGAGTAACGTTCTGCGAGAGATTTCGGATATTACTGAGCGATGCTTGCCCTTTGCTCCCGGGCTTTATATACTTACATATCCCCTTGTTTTTCTCGGGCTAGCGTTTTCCATA
The DNA here is from genome assembly GCA_020010945.3 of Muscidifurax raptorellus. NCBI lineage: Eukaryota > Metazoa > Arthropoda > Insecta > Hymenoptera > Pteromalidae > Muscidifurax > Muscidifurax raptorellus. The sequence continues at coordinate 1,839,726 of JAHUUD020000006.1, forward strand.
TTAGGTCGCTTCGCTATTTTGTATTTTCCTCTCTCAATATTAAGAGATTCGTAGCAGGTCAAGTCATAAACATCATAGTTTATGACTACCACTTAGGAATTTGTCTCTTTTAGAACTCTCCCGCGGTCTCTCTTTTTACTGTAGATCGTACACGTGTTTCCTATGAAATTCCAGATCGACAAATATTGCGTCTCGGTTTCTCTCTCTGCTCTCTAATTTTTCTCTTATTTGTGATCGTTTTTTGGCGATGATTTGTCGCCGTATTGCGTAACGTCATCATTGAAACAGCTCCTCCCGTTCTTGTGCTTCTTAATTTATTGCTTTCCGTTGAAAAATACGATCTCGCGGTTCTTATAAAGTTATTATTGAATCTAAAATGTCCCTTAGCGTTTTTATGGCATTTTGAATTTACTGCCTGGTTTATCGGAATATAGTCCATTTGTGTGAAGGTGCCGCTGACAGGTATGTGTGAATCTCTCCCCCGATTTTCAGATCCACTTCTTGGTTGCCGCGATGACGTGCTAGTGAGTAAGTGTGTGTGTGTGTGTGTAGATGTGATATACAGGGAGAGTCATATTAATCTATGGATGGGAATTGTTCCAAAAGTAAGCGAGATACAAATAAATGTTTCAGCCAAAAGTTTTTCAGTATGGAGGGGGACATCGACCTGTCAAGGTCACTTTCACCTTGAAGGTCGTTTTCAAGGTTATTGCTCAAAAAAACCGTTTTTTCACATGGGACCCCTATTTTTTATTGCGGATTCGAAAAGAGCGAAAAATTTTGAGTAAAAAATGATTTACACAAAAATTTTATTTTGACCTTCACAAGGTTAAATTAAGGTCAAATGTGTAAAATCGCGAAATTTAGCTCATTTTCGCAGGAAAAAGCTTGTTTTGACACCGGATTGATAAGAAACAGGAAACTGTTTGTCAAAATTGATATTTTAGACCTTTTTACTATGACCTTGACAAGGTCTAAGTAAGGTCAAATGTCAAAAACTGCAAGAATAAACTCATTTTCGAGGAAAAAGGCTAGTCTTGTCACCGGATTCACGAGGAGCCGGAAACTATATGTCAAAATTAATATCATTGACTATTTTATTCTGACCTTGACAATGTCGAATCAACGTTAAACATTAAAAATAGTCTTAAAAGCAGTTTTTTTTAGATTTGTTGTTAAGCAAATTTCAAACCGTAAAGGTACCAATGTTAATATCTTCTTGACATTGAAATTGAGGTTTCAAGATCATTCGAATGTCAAAGTTGTTAATTTGAATAGAAATAAATTCTCTTTTCTTCACTTACTTTTAGCATTACCCAGAAACAACGGCGTGGACGTAGTAAGTTCAGTTTCCTTCGGGGTGCTGGATTAGCGTGAGTCCCCTTGCCTCTCACGATGGGGTGCTGGATTAGCGTGAGTCCCCTTGCCTCTCACGATTAATGTAACTTACTAATTAACAACGGATTAAATGCTCTAAGTTACCTCCGTGTACTTCAAGTCACATACGTAAACGTCTTTCAAAACTGTCCACAGTTCTTAGCAAAGTTGCTCTAGGGATGGCCGCGCAAGCTCGTCTAATTCGGTCAATCATGTCATCTTTATTAGTTGGCCTTTGAGCAAAAACAACATTTTTTAAGAATCCCCACAAGAAAAAGTCTGGCGATGTCATGTCTGGCGAGCTAGCGGGCCATTGAACTGGACCTCCTCGTCCAATCCACCTACCAGCATAGCGTTCATTTAAAAATTGTCGTATAATTCTAGCAAAATGTGGCGCAGCGCCGTCTTGTTGAAACCACATTCTCAATATAGTTTCTAAATCGACATTTTCCAAAAGACCTGGTAAGTGATCTCTTAGCAATTCCAAATATGTGAATCTATCAACGTTTCTATCAAAAAAGTAGGGTCCAATAAGTTAACCGTTAACTATCCCGCACCATACCATCAAACTCCATCGATTTTGATGGTCTACAGCTCTGTGCCAGTGGGGATTTACATCCGACCAGTAATGACAGTTGTGTCGATTTAACTGTCCGTCGCTTTCAAATATAGCTTCATCAGAAAAAAGCACATATCGGAAAAAGTGAGGATCATTATGTACCATGTGTAAAGCCCACTAGCAAAAATTAACACGAGCTATCAAGTGCTGTGCTCTTAAAGCTTCCGTTAGAGTGATATGATAGGCATGGTAATGAACAGCTCTCAAAATTCTTGAAACTGTTTTTTGAGGTATGCCGATTTCCCTTTCTATCTGACGAGTACTTACATGTGGGTCAATATGAATGACTGCTAGTATAGTGACGACTCTTGGATCATTTTCGTCATATTCATGACGTCGACGTTGACGACTAAGATGTCCATTTTGTGCTCTTTCGGTCAAATTACGAATTGTCAAATCCGTAGGATGTCGTATGTCTGGAAAACGTTCAGCATAAAGCCTGGATGCAGCAATGTAATTGATATGGCACTCCCCCAAAACCAATATCATATCGACAATATCATTAGGAGAATAATCAGCCATTATGAAAAGTTGTATGAAAATGTTGTAAAATAAATACTTATTGTAATGTAAGGATGTGACATAAAATATTTGTAATTTTTTTTATGTTAAATGAGTTTAGGCCATCAATGTTTTATATGAACAGTTGATAGCTTCTAAATAAATAATAATAATATTTGTACACTGCCTGCTACTAATATCCATTGCCTACGTTAGTATTAAGGTAATAGTTTTCTTTAGGTACCCAGTAATGAGAAAATACAACTACTTAATTCACAAATGAATTTTTAATTTTATAAAACCATAATTATGCTTATCTAAATGCATTCCTCGAAAATGATTTTATTCTTGCAGTTTTTGACATTTGACCTTAGTTAGACCTTGTCAAGGTCATAATAAAAAGGTCCAAAATATCAATTTTGACAAACAGTTTCCTGTTTCTTATCAATCCGGTGTTAAAACAAGCTTTTTCCTGCGAAAATGAGCTAAATTTCGCGATTTTACACATTTGACCTTAATTTGACCTTGTGAAGGTCAAAATAAAATTTTTGTATAAATCATTTTTTACCTAAAATTTTTCGCTCTTTTCGAATCCGCAATAAAAAATAGGGGGTCCCATTTGAAAAAACGGTTTTTTCGAGCAATAACCTTGAAAACGACCTTCAAGGTCAAAGTGACCTTGACAGGTCGATGTCACCCTCCATACTGAAAAACTTTTGACTGAAACATTTATTTGTATCTCGCTTACTTTTGGAACAATTCCCATCCATAGATTATAATGACTCTCCCTGTATATAGCAATCGTAGTATTTTGGATGCGTAATGGAATCGGTGATTCCATTACAATAAGATAATTACCGTTTTTATTCATATTCTTGATTGTTAAATTATTAATTTCTTTAGTCATTAAGAGAGAGACTTTAAAGTCAATTAAAAATTCAAACTTCTCTCTACAATATAGCAGAGGGAAAAACAACTAATGCTTATGACAAATAATAAAAATGAAATTACGAAAAACTAGTTCATCACTGCCTCCATTATGTAATTATCTACAATTTCACAAAATTGGACGCTCGCATTTAAATATACCGCCGAATAATAATTATATCATTTTTTAATAGCATGCATCTAGGTACATAAGGTGACCAATGCCAATCTCCTGGTGTATATATGCATATTTTAGCTACCTTGACATATAGTTCAAACATTAACTTGGTAGGTTGGCGAGAGGAGCGAGAAGGGCGTACCTCCTAGTATATATATATACTCATCTTTGAAGAATTTTGAGTATAAATAATAACCAAACATACCCCGTCAATACATTGGGTGTTTATAAATTCGTAAAGTTAATTGACTTGGATATGCGAAGTGAGTTTCACTCGCGTGAGTTATCTTGTTATATAGTCTCTAAAGAAATCCAAAAATGGTAGTATCAGTATATATATATATATATATATATATATAATGTATTATTTAAATATTTTGTGTCGATTTCTATAAAAAAGATTGCAATCAAATTTTTATATAATACTATACCTTTTACATGCGTAACTTAATTTTTGCAGGCGTACTCGTAGTCAACATTACTTGGAGAGGAAAGACATATGTTGGAACATTGTTAGATAGTACTCGTCATGATTGGGCACCTCCCAGATTTTGCGGTTCTCCATCTAGTGAGCTTGACATAAGAACTTCAAAAGGTCGCGTTAAAAGAGGTCGTACTCCAGCTAATATTGTTTCTTGCAATGATTTTCTTAATTTTACAGAAACACGAAGTTCAATGCATAGTAAACTTAGAAATACTGGACCGAAAACTAGAAGAGGTACTCATGGATCAATGGCTATTGGCTCATGTTCGGCGCCTTTTATTTCTCCACGTTCTGATTCAACAATGAAGCGAAAGACTCGGTGTATTGATGAAGATGAAAAAAATAAGAGAAAAGTCTCAACTACCTTGCTAAATATTTCACGAGCTACCAGTCCAGTACTATTAGAATGTTCCAAACCTAATTGTTTCAAAAAATACAAACATATCAATGGATTGAAATATCATCAAAGTCATGCACATGGTCTCATTGGCGAAGATGATGTAAAAGAAAGTATTACTAGCGCTTCTGAAAATGATGAAAGTAATATTGATACGCCATGTCCTTTAACTCCTATAAAATCTCCAACCGAAAGCATTGGAAGTAATTCGAATACATTAAGGAACACGTCAACTATTTCATCAGAACATTTTGTAGACAAATCGTCATTGGCCGTACAACTTACATTGCCAAATCTTCAAGTACAACCAGTAAAGTTGCCGCATAATATTATAGATCAAAGAGATACACAGTGTAAGAATAAGGAATGCTTAGAAAAAAATTTAGTATCTATATCTTTTCAATATTCTCCAACTGAACCTCAATGTAACTCTGATAGTACAAAAAATTTATCTTCCAATTCTTTAAATCTGAAAAAATTTTCACCATTACATTCAAATTCATCGCAGCAATATGAGATATCAAATACAACTCTTTCTTCTCAAAAGTTAAAAAAAGACCAGAAAAATATTCTACTAAGATCGGATAACGTTTTATCGACGAAGCAATTAGGTTGTCAAGATGCAGTATCAATTGACTTACTGTTTCAGCAAGAGCAAAATTTATTAAAAGGAGAAGAAAATAAAGAAGAATTGGTTCATTCAGAAAACCAATCAATTAAATGTCATGATAAAGATCAACAATCAAAATATCTTGAAGGACTATTGTCGAATCATAACAATAATTCATTTAAAATATTATCTGAGCAAAACCTTTGTGAGGCAAAAGATATAAATGAATTAACTAATACTTTTGTAGCTAACCCTGAGGAAACAAAATCTATTCAAACGAATTTACAGCCATTTGCAGATATCAGTATAAATACTAAAATATTGCAATTTAAAGTGAAGCCTACCGCGGATTTAATGCCCGAAGATGATAAAAATAAAGATTCGAAAATATATAAAAACATTATGTATAAGAAAAAAACTCGCAAATCTCCTAATAATAGCCCACAACGATCAAATGTAGAAATGAATGTTAATGCAGATAGAGAAGATCTCCATAGTCCAGCTTATTCTGATATATCAGATGATGCAATAAGTTCTGATGTAGTTAATACACGCGAAAAGTTAGTAAATGAACATGGAATTGATATTAAATCAAGTGCACAAAGTAATTTAACTCCACATTTTAGTATGTTTCCATATTTTAGTCCTTCGCCTTATCTTAGGAAAAGTCCACCAGAAAAAATAATAAAAGAATCGAAAATTGACGAATCTGCTATCAAAAGTGATTCAAAATTACTTAATTCAATATCTTTTACATCGCCAGTCACTCTGCAAAATCGTGATATGCATAAAGATAAAAAAGATATTCCATCTGTGCTCTTATCTTCACAATTACAAGCTCAATACTATGCAAACTATAACAGTTATTTGTCGGCTGAATATTCATTCCAAAACCAAAATGGTAGTAGTCAATCATTAAATTTGTTTTCGGACTCAGAATTCTTTGACCAAAAAAATAAAATGAAGCAAGAATCTGAATTGCAAAATTTAAAAGATAAGCGCATAGGCAATCAAATTATAAAAGAAAGTATAGAAATCAAAAGTCAAATGAATCCTTATCAAATATATCAGAATTCACATAGTCAGCGACCATCGTCTACCGTCAGTACCAGCTCGGATGAAAGAAGATTTTACATTTATACAGATGATACAAGACGCAAAGATTTATCTCAAACACAAATTTTGCCAAAATCTTTATCATTGAGTCCTAGGGAACGTTTAAGACAAGATAAAATACAGGAAATTAGTAAGAGTGATGAAAATAAAATAGGGTCTGAAGGTGTTAAACCAACAATGGAAACTCACGGTCCTCCACCCCCTCCTACGTCACAATATGCCTATATTCATCCAGGATATATTACTTCACATCATTACGGTGGTATGGCTTACGAATCTGGTAATCATGGAATTTACAGAAATTTGACCCCTATACTCATGTCAGGTACATGTACAAGTAATCCATATTTACAACAACTGCCAAGATATACTCCAGAAGATCATAGCAGATTACTAAATGGAAAAACTATTGATATATTACATCATTCAAATCAATACTATCCTTCACATAAAATTCACGAATTACAAGAAAGAGCAATAAAATCTCCAATTATAAGAAGTTCAACAGCTTTAACAAGTACATTTCCTTCTGCGCAATCTACGTCAATGAAATCGCCCAATGATCTATCTAATAATACTTCTTTAGGATCAACAGTAGTACCACCTCCGCCTTCCTTCAACGTAAAACAAGAAAGTCGGAATAATAGTCATCAACAACAGCAGCAAATTTTAGTTACTAAAGATTCAAATATTAATTCATTCAATAAAGGCGGTAACAGATCTCCACCCCCGCAAAGGCATGTTCATACACATCACCACACTCATGTGGGACTTGGATACCCTATCTTACCTGCACAATATCCTGCCCCTTACGGTGGTGAGTATAATTATTTGACCGAAACTTTTTATTTAAATAATATTTTATATTAAAAAAAGAAAAATAACTTCGAATAGCTGCCAGGTCCGTCGCACTTACCTTCGTCTTGATCAAGAAGTAATTATTAATAAATATTTTTAATTACAAAATGAGTAAAATTTTTATTACAGAAATTTCTATATTTTTTCGACATGCAGAAAAATGTATTACTAGTTTATTTAGTATCTTTTCAACTAATCATTTTCATAAGCTTTATTACTAAAAAAATAAGTAGTCAAATCACTTGAAATTTTAATGGAATATAGTTTGATACGTAACCCATCAACATATTTTTTTTCGTAAGGTTATGATGTTTAGTTTCAGAGATATAAATTTAAAAAAAAAATCACGTTTTTATTTTATCTGCCGAACGGAGCGGCCACTCTCGAGGACCAAACGGGAAAAAATAGGTCATTTTATTATCTTTTAAATGCATTTCATTTGAATTGTTTGTAACAATAAAATGATTAAAAAAAAGAAAAATAATGCTTTTCAAAAATCAAAAAATGGCGAAAAAAAATTGAAAAAATTAAAAAATAAATGTTTTTTTTTTTAATTTAGAATCCAAAAATAGATATGCATGTCAAATTTGATTGATATTTACTAAGTAGTTTCAGAAATATCACGGTATACATACACAAACACACACACACACACACATCCATACGGACATATCCTAAAAACACGTAATTCGAACATCTAAAATCTAAAAACATGTTTCTATAAAGTTTTAGCAAAGCTGAAAATTTTACTATTACAAAGCTTTCTCTAGGAGGAAGCAAAATAATAATTAGCTTTGTGCACACAAATCAAATATGCACAAAGTTATATAACAAAAAATATGTATTTCCTGCCATCCCCGTGAAGCTAGATCAGGCTCGGCTAACATACTGATACTTGTTATTACCTAGTATACGAATTACAATGGCAACTCTCCAGAATAGTCCTTTCGAGCACAGGAGGGATGAGACACCGCGGATATAAAAGGCGCCCTGGAAGCAGTAAAAGTATTGTTTATCGCAACTCTAGCCAGAACTTTGCTATTCCAAACCAGTATATGCAAGCCAAATACTCTCTCTATTATGCTAAAATTATAATAAATATCTGTATCTCATCTTTAAACTTTCTCAAATCACACTAAATGCTTCATAAAATATTGCATTTTTGCCAGTGTCTAGAGTTTATAACGGGATGAACGCGATGTTAATTACGTTACGGTCGCGCAGTCATCAGCAGCGTGCAATGCGACCGATGATCCTCGTTATAATCGAGTAGCCGACGGGCGTACTCGTTCGCTCGCGGAGGCGAGCGATTTGGGATCTCTGCACCAGGTCCTGCAGAGGCGACGGCTAGTCAGTTTGCACGCACTTCGAGAAGCGAAATGCGTGCCCGCGGAGGCGGCTGGGTTGCCGAAATGCGCGAAGCGGCAAGAAAGGCGATAACGCATGCAAAATGAATAATATAAGTAAAAGCGATAGTTGACGTTACAACACACATTTTATTCAGTTAAAGACGGATAATTACAGCAGCGTGGCAAGCGTATAAGCTGCGTGAAAAGCGTGTAAGCTGCGTGAAAAGTGTGTACCGTGATGAGCTCGAGCGAGGTCAGCGAGAGCGCGAAAACACTGGTGAGTGAGCAGGCGAGAGGAAGAGAGCAGGTACTTACAAATCGTAGCCGCAACAAAAGGCAGAAACTTGCACGTGCAGCAGGTGGGAAACGCAGGCTGCAGTCGTCGGGTCAGTTTCACAAAAATTCATGAATTCGCACAAAATCACTATTCTCGCGCTTGACAAAATATCCTTTAAAAGGTCTTGCTCGTGAGCTAGTCGAAGCGTATCTATCACTCTAGTCGCGTATCGCGTTGCTCTCTCTCTCTCTCCCTACTCTACTCAACTCTCGCTCGTCTCCGCTGTCTCTCCTGTAAACACATGTAGAACTTAACCTATAGGAGCATGCTGGGTTAGACGAGGGCTATCGCTCTCGTCACACGACCTGCCAGACGCTGAGTAGCCGAAAGGCGTATCGGCTCTCCATCGAACTCATCTCACCAGCATGCAGTTAAAAAAAAAACAAAAATAAAAATAAAAAAAAATTTTTGAAAGAAAATAGGGAATAGAACTCGACAAGATTTTATTTTGAACAGAGAGAATTTACGATCGCGTTATCGCTGACCTCGTGCGACGGGGCGAAAGACTAATCCGCGGCGCGCTTTTATTTTTATAAGCTTTCGGTCGACCGCGTCGGGGCCCACCAGCCTTTTCGACAGCCTTTTCCGTGTCTGGCGGCGGATCCGCAGACTTCTTTGCTCGCGTGATTTTAATCGCGGCGCGGTTCACAATAACTCACGTTTTGCGCGGCCTACCTCGTTTACACGGCGCGTTTGCGGTTATAATTTGATGCTTTTGCCGCTTGCTTGCCTCTTCTACCCCTTTAACAGCACGTTCTTCTTGCTCGTTCTCGTCTTCTTGATCTGAGGTGGGTTCATCTTTGTTCTTCTTGTTCCAATAAAAATATCTTGCGATACGCTCACGAGTCTTTCGGCGGCCCAGGTGACCGGCCGTAGGCTCATCATGCTACTCGCGCAGCACTTCTTTAATTTTCTCGGACGGTAGCACCAATTTCCATTCTTCGCGGTCCTCTAAGATGTCCTTTAAAAGTGGATCAGCGCACAGATGATACAGTCTATTTCCGACCACTTTCCAATGAGGATGGTGAGTTGGGTCCTGTAACACCTGAGCTTTCATTTGACTATACCAAGCATCTTGAGAATTTTCTTCTTTATCATCTAATGAAGCTATCTGCGTTTCGCTCTCTTCGTCCTCGTACATACGGGATAGGGCATCTGGTACCCAGTGCATTGAGCCCTTCCTGTGCACGATTTCGAAATCATAAGCTTGCAGCTCCAAGGCCCACCGAGCTAAACGGCCGTTCGGATTCCGCAGGTTACAAAGCCACTTGAGACTGCTGTGGTCGGTAATTACCTGGAAGCTATATACTTCGATGTACTGGTTGTAATAATAATATCATCTAAATACGAGAAGGCATGAGGTTCCAACTCAGGCCCTATAATTTTGTCACTGAGTTGTTGAAACGTGCTTGGACCTCCGACTACGCCATACGGCATTCGAGTAAATTCAAACAGTCCTAAGCTAGGCACGGTGAAAGCAGTCAAGTGCATGTCCTCTTCGCGCATCGGGATCTGGTGATACGCGCTGCTGAGATCGATTGTCGATATATATTTAGCGTTCTGCAGCTTATTGAGGATCGAATCCATATATGGAAGCGGGTACGCACTGGCCTTTGAGACAGCGTTGAGTTTGCGATAATCTACGCAAAATCTGTAGGTACCATTGGCCTTACGCACCATCACGACGGGGCTTGACCATTCGATGTCCTTAGCACGGCGTATTATTCCTGCCTCTAACATCTTATAGACTTGAGCGTGCATTTCTTCTTTGATTTTTCGGGAAACCGGGTAGTAGCGTTACTTGATGGGCCGCGCACTCCCTACCTCGATGGCGTGCTTAATAAGCGTTGTGCAACCGAGGGGTTTCTCGTTACTGGAGAGCCAACGATAAATAACTTCTTCTAAATGACTTCGTTGAATTTGCGTAACATCCGCTAAACCGACGGCTGCAAGCGCGTTCGCCACTCCCTCTGTCAGAGCCGACAATTCTAATGGAATGGGCTCTGACTCACCCTCTATTCGAAGGCTGTTTTCTCTGGGCATTAGCACTGCGTTAAATGCACGCAGGAAATCCGTGCCAAGTATGCACTCAGAGTCTAGATCCCTCATGATCATCACCTTCAAATGTCGGCGACGACCGAGTACTTCGAACGGGAGATCTACGTAGCCATATATCGGCACGAGTTGACCGTTCGCGAGTTTCGCACCAGGGCCTTTATACGGCGTGATCGATTGACCACATGCGGAAGCAATCTGGATACCGATTGGCCCAATTGCTGCGCGTGCCGCTCCTGAGTCACACAGAGCTCGAAGGCGAAAAGCAGCAATTCCGACTTGTAGCCACCACCGACTACAATCAATCTTGGACGTATCATCCTCGTCGTTCAGCGGTATATTATTTGCTGCTTGCGGTTTCGCAAGAAGATTCGAGGCCTTCGGAGCATCGGGAGGAATAACGGCCTGCTCTACTTCCTCCTTGCCTCTTTTCCCGATTTCTCCGAGCATTATGGGCACGTATTTGTGATATAACCGGGCCAGCTGCAACCGTAGCATTTCATTGGATCAGGCAGATTCCCTCTAACCTCCTGGTGCTGATTATGGTCGCTGGCCGGTGTGCGAGTCGGAGGTTTCGCAACATCTGCCTGAATTGGCGTATCCATCGATGCGGTTCCCTTCGGCTTCGGTTTGGCATTAGACTTGCCATTTCCGCCGGAGCCATTCGCCTTCTTCGGCTGATTACCTGAAGGCTTAATCTATTGAAGTTTAATGGCCTAGGTTCACCCAAATATCCTCGAGTAAGGGTGCTCCGGGGTCTTAAGCATGTACCAAGCTCTCTGACTTCCTCGCAGTAATAGATGTCCACAACCCCCGGGCCAGGAGACCTTCATATCGAATGGCGTCGGGATCGGTTGGCTATCAGAGACTGGTTTTCGAAAGCGTATAATGGGTACCAAAGGGTGCGCCTGTTCGCTCCTAATGGAGCATCAGGCGTCTTGAGTCTGCGAATACATAGCAGCTATCACACCCAAGGCCAAACTCGCACCAAAAGACGAGTCATGGGCCGATTTGAGGACGGTTGAGCCTGAGTTTCCTAGGCGGAGGTAGTAGCAAATACTAGAAAGAGCGCTGAAGGAGAAATGTCTCCTGCTGAAGCGCCTTAAGGAGATCGGAAGGCAAGAAAAACCTAACCGAACTCTCCTGAGTCTCTGGAGCGTCTGGTATGGGTCGGACCATGATCAAGTGGTTAGTACGACAACGGAAGGCGACAGATCATGGGGAAGCCACTGACCAAGATGCGACACCACTCCCATGTCGGGGTATTGGCCGGGTCCCGCTTATGCGACTTTGCCGATACACTACCTGACGGTGGGAGGGGATAGAAACGAACGCAGGGGTTAGCTGAATAAATCTGGGTAGGAGGCTGCCTAACAAGCAGTCACCGAACCGATAACTGGTATACGAGCCACCAGTACACAGGGCCGGGAAGCCAAGCCCCACAGTGAGATATCGAACGCGCCAGATCGCACTGTGTTCCGGATAAGGGTTGGACTCTGTGTGGCAGTGGTAGCAGACTTCACGGTGGAATGGTGTAAACCGGAGCCACTTAGTTCGAATGCGAAGTGGAAGACGTGGAGCTTAATAGAACAAACCCGCGAACTCTTACCAAGGGTTACGACTCTAGCGCGGTGCTTTCGGGCACTTCTGTGGGGTTCCTCCGCGGACCTCCGTGATGATGAGTTTTGGTACTCGATAGAGGCTGCAAGCTGAAGTTAAACAGCTTCCCTATGTGAAAGAGAGAGTCTCCCAACTGTCTGTTCAGGTGATACTGAATGGGTTGGCTTACTCGCTGATCGCTGTCGTCCGAGGATAGAGGTTAATACCTTCATTATTAGTGCCTGATGGCTTAGCCTACAGTGTAATACACAGTTGCGCGATACTTCCTTAACTGCGGTCGCGACCAAAGTGCATAGGGCTGTAGGCTCATCAACTTCCGCTAGGCCAGGAGAAGTCTGCGTAGCGTTTTTCTTCTTGACTTCGACCACCTCTTTATAGGCCAATTGCGGCAATAAACATCTATCAGGTGGCGGCAGCGGTTTATAATTGTCTCGATCGTGAATAAGTTTTTCTGTGGCTCTCGCCTTCGTAATTAAGGCATCGAGGCTTACTATTTCACTTCGCGGGACTAGCATTCTAATATCGGCGAGCATATTATCGTATATCATCTTGAGTTAAACTTCTAGCGGCGGCGGTTCATCTAATCTACTGAGGATTGCTAATACAGCAAAGGTATGCTCTCGCACGGGCTCCTTTTTGCCCTGCGTCCTCGCTTGTGCTTCTGCCAACAGTTGCATCTGTACATCTTGATCCGTGTCATAGCTTCGCCTTGCAGCTTTACAGAAATCTGTCCAGCTAACCCACGTATGTCTTAGCTGTCGACACCAAATCAGAGCTTGTCCTGTGAGGACGTGCAACATCGCATTGAGGGAGTCTGTGTCATCTAGGTGGGATGACATCCTGCATTCATTAACCCTCTGCAAAAATTCTTCGATGCAGTGGTCTTGACTTCCATCAAACTTGATGTTTTATTCTCAAGCAATTTTCCCAATATCTCTTCTCGATGAAGAACTCCACGAGGGGATTTGCGTAGCGCTATACGGATTGGCATTTATCGCACTCGGAGGATTAGTGTGCGTGTCATAGAATGGGTTTGGTCCTTCCGGCCGGTAAGGATTTGCACCATTCATATAATCCGTCGTTTCTTGATCCAAGAAAGGGTTAGTATTATTATTACCGCCAGGTAATCCGCCCCTCTCCCTAAACTGTTGGGAAATCTGTTGCCCATTGAAGGGGTTTCCTGATTGTTGTCTAACTGCTTGAACATCTGGATCAATTATCCACGGATTGTTTGTGGCGTTTCGTGTACTATGGGCATCAGGCTCAGGAGGTACTATATCAATAGTATCCTGAAAACGGACTGCTTTACTATTTGCAGCAGGGACCTGCAGTCGTGCGGTTGGCTCCTCTCTCGCACTTACTTCCGTGAATTCCAATATTAACGATTCGAGGTATTCAATTTGTTTTCTGCGTGTCTCTTTTTCTGTCGGTCACGCGATCTCGCAATAGTTGTTCATACAACCCTGTTTGATTGTCTCCTGGATTTTGTCGGTAGTTCGACGAGTATGTGACTTGCGTATCTGCTTGTGCTGCCGATGTAGTAATCATGCTTGTTACAGCCCTTGTTGTAACCATGCTGCTGATAGGTGGAAAATTAAATCTGTCGTCAAAACTGGCAGTCGTATTCGTCGTCGTTGTCGCTGATGTAGATGTTGACGTTTGATTTCGTCGATCATGAGGCGTCTGCAATATAAAATCCAGCCTCTCTATATTCGCTCCTGCGTTCCGCGGCTCTAGCCTTATCGGCAGTGTTCTTGCATTAGACCCGTCGAAATTATTCAGGAAGGTCGAATTCCAATCGAACATATTGACTCGACCCGCGCGATTCCGCTCTATTATAGCCAACTTTACTGTTTCTGACAATGATCAGTCTCTTTGTATCATTTTATGTAAATCTCTGTCTCTTCTTGATGATGCTATAAATTCTGGATCGCTCGTTTCTAAAAAGTCTTCCGCCGTGTATTCACCGCGCAATCGCCTAGCTAACCTACAAACGTTCTCGAGACGTGATGATCTCGTTCTTAATTCTAATTCTGCTAATCTTGTATATAATTCATTGGCGGGTAGCGACATCGCCCATTCATCAATTTGCGCATGAATTTGTTCTTCAAAATGTCTGCTACCTTCTGCCATCTTGACTCTATTTCGTATTGAATCTGCAAACGTAAGTTATGAGGCGTCTGGCACGTTTTTAGAAGGAATATCCGTCGTTCGATTTTCTCAACCGAAATACGTAAAGGCAGGAGGGGTTGCAACTTCCCACCTGGCTATTTTCGCGTTACGCTCTCTTATTATTTAGCTATTATTTAGATATTGCGCCTTATTTTGCGTTCCACCCCGAACTGAGGGTCTATTCCTCACGACTCGTTAAACCGACGTGATATTCTCTCCTTCGTTGCTACACAGTTTGCGCGTTCGCTCGGAGCTATTTTTTTTTTATTTAAGAAAAGAAAAAAAAACAACAACAAAACAAGAAAAAAATTCTACAACAGACAACTTGACGGCTTGTTAGCTAGAGAGAAAACAAAACGGGAAAAAAAGATATTTTTAGATAAAAAAATTACGAAAAAGAAGACAAAAAAATTTTGTTTAAACTTTTAAATGTTTATAATCTTTGTCTCTCTGCTGACAATTATTCGTCGTCATCGCCCTGTATGATTAGGCTAATGACAGCAATCACGCGAATTCGCCGCAATCACGTTCTAACACTATTTATGGAAATGCCCATATAGCTTGGCCGCAGCTCTATATATATATATACGCGTGTATACTCCTACTCTGGTGATTACACTGCTTTCGCGCGCTAGGGGAAATTCAAATTCCTTATCCTAGCGTAACGCAATTTATAATAATATAATAAATGCACCGTATATTCGTGTCTCTCTTTATTTGTTAATAATTTCAACTAATCGTTGACACAAAAAGAAAGCGACCAAACTCTCTATAATCACTCGTTATAACCCGAGTGCCAAGACAAAAGCATACGCGTATCGATACAAGTATACTGTGTGTAATACACACGTTGAGATACGTTTCGATTTTACAAAATAACGAAGAAGAAAAACAAACTGAGAAACTCAGCGGCATACGCAACAGTTCGCCGATCCGAGCTACAACAGTGTATGCTTCGGCGTCTATAAGGCGCGAGTCCTCGAGTCCGGCAGCGGTTGATGCTGCCGATGTAAACAAAGCGCGTATGTCGGCGCTTGCTGTTATTCTCGACTTTCAGCCGCTGTAATGTTATTGCGTATCGTCTCGCGTTTTTGTAACACTATCGGCTATTATTTAAATTATTTCGTTTATAATCCCAAACGTACTGGCAATATAAACAATAACAAGACGCGCTGAGCAAAGTGTCTCGTCACTATGCGTGTACGCGCCTTTTATATATGAGCGTTTAAATTCGCTGTACAATCTTTAAATTAAACCGCTTTTTCTTTCAATTTTTCCCAAACGTTTGGGCGCCAATATACCGGGATGAACGCGATGTTAATTACGTTGGGGTCGCGCAGTCACCAGCTGCGTGGAATGCGACCGATGATCCTCGTTATAATCGAGTAGCCGACGGGCGTACTCGTTTGCTCGCGGAGGCGAGCGATTTGGGATCTCTGCACCAGGTCCCGCAGAGGCGACGGCTACTCAGTTCGCACGCACTTCAAGAAGCGAAATACGTGCCCGCGGAGGCGGCTGGGTTATATAATTACGATATTTTGATTGAACAGCTGTTTTTTTTATAACGCGCATAATACTTGTTTTGATGCAATAGGTGTTGATCCTATTACGTATTTCATTCAAAGTTAATGAGTGTATCATCTGTACCTCGAGCGAGCAGTTGAATAAATTACAAGTAACTATCAAAACAACGATTCTACTTATTTATATTTAAATCCCGCACATGACTGCCCAAGAACAGCAGCAGAGCTCCAAAGCAGGAACTAAGTAAGTATATTCAAATGGTATATTTACAAGATCGGGTCGTAACTTAACAATCGATATGACTCTGTATTTGTTAGCTTGCTGAGAAAGAAGGATAGCACGGGATATACATTGAATCCTTATAACTAACAATCAGACGAAATTTACCTTATTTTTAAAATAAAATCATTACCAATTCCAAAGAAATAAACCAATGGCACTATATACGTAGATCCACTGTTTACGTAGAACTTCTATCCCCAATAATGGTTATATCAGAAAAGGCTACTTATGCTATGACAGAAAAACAATATGATAAATGTGCAATGATACTACACAAAAATTATGCCAATCTGACCAACCCATCCGATCAAAATCCGCAAATAGTTGTGAATTTATCCTGCTACATATATTTATACATGAATTTACCATTTTGGGCCAGTAAAACGAAGAATCAAGACTGGATATTTTCTATTAACGAGCCAATGGAACTATAACTAAACTGCAAAACACGACACGAATATACACTGATCAACGCCACTAAAATCCTAAGAATACAACCAAGGTGTAAAGTTTGTAACGCCACACTTTGTGTGACTTACATAGCAGAGCAGAAGATCCAATGGTGCAACCATCAGTCTTGCTCATGCCAATTAGAAGACCTAACTACCGAACAGAGTGCATAGATTTAAGGATGGCTCTAGGCAGCCAGTGCGGGCAAATCACCCCAGCACCTAACCCCTCACATACTACCCTAATCTATATTCATACCCCACTCATAACTTCTTGAAGGCAAGTTTGGTTGCCCCAGACAGGCAGTGATCGAGTGAGTCCAGCTAGCGTTCCCACCTAGTTTCCTTGTACTCACCACGAGTCCTGGAGCAGCAACTACAAATAGAGGAAATTAGAGAAGAGTCACTCTTCTCGGGGATTTCTCGGCCGAGTATCCCGAGTCGTAGATGGAGAAATCAGCTATTTTCAAGAATATACAGAAAGAAGAGTGTATGAGGATGTACACTGTAGAATGCGCTAATATTACACGGATATCTATACAAAATTTACGTAACACTAGCACGTTTTCAATGCCTATAACCTCCACTACAAGCGTAGATACAAACGCTAAGTGCCAAGTGCGATTTGTCGAAATATTACTTTTAGATTACTACACATCTGTAAATTTAAACAATAATAAAATACAGTTTTTAACGAATCGACAGCCAATGTAGAGATATTTTAGAAGGATATGCCTTTTGGGAACCATTACCAGAAGATGCTTGTGGAAATAAGAAATACACCATATTGTCATGAGCGTGCGATTGAAACATCGGAATCGCATATAACAACCCCTAGCAACGAAATCAACGTGTCGTTAAACAACAAGTCGTGATGTTATTGTTTATGATTGAGTTTGGTTCTGATAGCTGCTGTCAGAATATATGTTCCAATAAAGAGTTTAGTTGTGTATTCTTTTATAAATAGTGAGTACTTATTTGTGTCACTGAACCTCGACTTAACAATATTATACGTAGGCTACGTTAATAAAATAAAAGAATATAATTCGAATAGTGTAATCTATATTTTGAAAGCTCATAACATCACTTTCATGCTGACCAGCATCGGTGAAATAAAAGTATTTGGCCACAATCTAATGCGCTCTGGACATGCCAAACTGTTCGCATTAGAGAATTTTGAAGAAAAAATCTTTGTATTCAAAATAAACTTACCAGCAGAAGCCCCTGTAAAAATAATGTATAATGTACACATTGTATAACCGATATACAGTGAACCATATAGAAGGTGTATATAGATTATATACACAATTCGATGTAAATAAATTGTATATAGAAAGTATATAATTTTCTCTTGTTTTATATTTTCATTTCGAACATGTTCAGAGGTATGCATACATAATTACAAAAATATATACATTTTTCGTCTATCACAGTTAAAGGTAATAAGTTTAAATGTATACGTCAAACGCACGGGCATTAGAATATTTGAAAAATTCAATCTTATACGGTGATTAATTATATCTAATTCATTAATATTCTTTACCGATTCTCATATGTAAGCGTAATTTACATTATTTGTAGAAATAAATAATTGTATAATGCCAATATTAACATACACTAGTGAAAAAAATTAAAGGATCAAAAAAAATTCTGAATTTTTAGGGGTTTTTTAAATGGCTGTATTTCCCTTAAAAATGGTCATATCATGATTTTAAAAAAAGCATTTTAAAGCTTGATGTATCTAGTTTTAAGATCTTACAATGATACAATTTTTCAAGCATCACGTACCGAGCAATCCTAAGAAATACTAAAAAAAATTTTTTCTCAAAATTTTTTCGATTCTTTTTTATGGTCTACCAACTTGGGAAAAATTTTTCGAATTTAACCACCATATGTGTTGAATAACTTGTTTATTCAGCTTCAATTTGTTTTTTTTAAACTTCGATTCGACCACTTCTCGCTGAGATATCGAGCTTTGAATGGAAAGATCTTTTTTCTCTTTAATCATCAATATCTCAGCAACCGCTTATTGTACAAGAAAATGAAGGAGGGTTTTGAAATCTTGTATAAATTTACCATAAAAATCAGCAATAGTTTTTTCAAAAAAAAATTTTCTTTAGTCTTTACATTAATTTGAAAAAGCAAGAAAAAAATGGCCTTTGGTGGCTTTTCGGATAATCAGACGTTTAGTTGGAAATATCGCGTAAACCTGTAATGTTAAGTGTGCCTTTTACAGTTCAATATGCCCACAAAAATCTCACAAAGTTTCAATTTGATCCATCAAACCGTTTTTTTGTTTCTTTCGGTCGAATTTCAAAAAAAATTAAAGGATCACGACTTTGACGGTAAATGATCATAATCTTTACCAAAATGAAAAAAAATGTTTCTTTTCGGTCTTTGACTGCAGTTTTATGAATAGAGGTGTTCAAATTTATTGGAAAAAAAACATTTCAAAAAAAAAATTTTTTTTTTCTCAACTGCAGAAAATTTTAATCAAAAACCACCGCCGGCATTCGCATTACCCAAAGCGTACCACGTGGAGATTGCCCGGTCGGATTTACGCTTCTTGCATGTGTGTCTGCGTATGTGTGTCTGTATGTGTGTAAGTGTGTTTCTTTAGGAGAAGTGAGACCCAGAGGCTCGTCAGTTCCTTCGCATTTAATGACTCCAAACTCATTCTCCAAAAAGTGTGTGGATGACTGTGTGTTAGTGTGTTTCTTTAGCAGAAATGAGACCCAGAGGCTCGTCAGTTCCTCCGTATTTAATGACTCCAAACTCATTCTCCAAAGAGTGTGTGGGTGTCTGTGTATGTTGACGTCTATTCGTCTGTCCGTTCGTCCGTATTGTTAATAACGGGTATTAGCACCCCTGTTCTCAATTACGGCTGCCAAGCGTTCAGCCATATTGATGCAGCGGGCAATCTGAGGTTGCGGGATAGTGTTCCAAATGCACAGAAGTGCACGCTCTAATGCGGCCAAGTTCTGCAAATTTGGATACTCTCTGCGCAAACGACGACCCATTATGTCCCAAACATGCTCGATGGGGTTAAGATCTGGGCTCATTGGTGGGTGCCGAAGCAGAGAGATGTCATGCCGTTCAAAAAAGCGTCTGGTGACGTTGGCCGTATGTGGACGTGCGTTATCTTGCATTAGAATAAATGCCCTGTGTCGTTGCCGTCTGCGCAGTACAACTGGCCTCAAAATTTAGTCGATATAGCGTCTAGCTGTTAAGTTTTCACGCACAATCAACAGAGGTGTTCTCCAATTTCGCGAAACGCCGCCCCAGACCATGACTGATCCACCGCCGTAGGCAACAATCGGACGGACAAAGTTCTGGCGAAAACGTTCTCCACGACGACGCCAAACAAGGGGACGTCGGTCGCTCCCGTGAAGGTTGAACCGGGATTCGTCGGTGAATAAAACGTTTCCCCATTGTCTTAAAGTCTAGGCTCGATGTGCGTTTGCATACGCTAAACGAGCTCGGCGATGTCTTGCTGTCAACAGTGGTACACGATTAGGATGGCGTGCATTTAACCCAGTTTCACGAAGACGGTTAATGACTGTCCGGGAAGAAATAATACGGAATTGGTGTCGCTGTCGCTGTCGCTGTCTTTGTCGCTGTCGCTGTTGCTGTTGCTGTTGTTGTACCCGATTTGGGAAATTTCTTGCCACGATGTTCGCATTGATGAAAGGCTCACGTCGAACTTGACGGACAATTGCCCGATCATCACGAACAGTCGTGACACGATGACGACCTTGTCCAGGACGACGTGTGTATTGGTTCATCTCCTGGTATCGAGCATTCATTCGGGATACGACAGATTGACTAACACCCATCCGATTGGCAACATCACGTTGACTGTAACCCTCTTCAAGCAGAGTGATTAAGCGAGCAACCTCCGGCTCTGTTAAATGCCGTCTTACCATGATAAGAAATCAAAATAAAGTTTTGATTTAGGGAATATTATTAAATTTTTTTTTTGATGCAAAAGGAGTAGTTTCGAGAAAAACTGTTTTTTTAGCGTTGTAAGAACTCACGAAAATTAACAATAAGCAATTTTTGAAAAACGTGTTGATCGAGCTCGAAATACGAATGGGTATATAAACTTCATTTTAAATTGAATTAAATGTTTGAGTCAATTCAGTTTACAAATCAGAAAAATCATCGAATGCAACAACAGAATCATGTTAAGAATGATAAAATATTGTTCTTTTAAATTTTCTGAAGTTAAAAAAAAAAAATTTCAAAAAAAAATTGTTTTTTTTATTTTATTTTTGAAAAAAAATTATTTTTAGTGTTTTTTTTTCAATAAATTTGAACACCTCTATTCATAAAACTGCAGTCAAAGACCGAAAAGAAACATTTTTTTTCATTTTGGTAAAGATTATGATCATTTACCGTCAAAGTCGTGATCCTTTAATTTTTTTTGAAATTCGACCGAAAGAAACAAAAAAACGGTTTGATGGATCAAATTGAAACTTTGTGAGATTTTTGTGGGCATATTGAACTGTAAAAGGCACACTTAACATTACAGGTTTACGCGATATTTCCAACTAAACGTCTGATTATCCGAAAAGCCACCAAAGGCCATTTTTTTCTTGCTTTTTCAAATTAATGTAAAGACTAAAGAAAAATTTTTTTTTGAAAAAACTATCTCTGATTTTTGTGGTAAATTTATTCAAGATTTCAAAACCCTCCTTCATTTTCTTGTACAATAAGCGGTTGTTGAGATATTGATGATTAAAGAGAAAAAAGATCTTTCCACTCAAAGCTCGATATCTCAGCGAGAAGTGGTCGAATCGATGTTTTAAAAAAAGCAAATTGAAGCTAAATAAACAAGTTATTCGACACATATGGTGGTTAAATTCGAAAAATTTTTCCCAAGTTGGTGGACCATAAAAAAGAATCGAAAAATTTTGAGAAAAAATTTTTTTTATTGTTTTTTAGTATTGCGCGGTACGTGATGCTTCAAAAATTGTATCATTGTAAGATCTTAAAACTAGATACATCAAGCTTTAAAATGCTTATTTTAAAATCATGATACGACCATTTTTAAGGGAAATACAGCCATTTATTATTATTATTATTATTATTATTATTGTTGGTCTGGGTGGACCATTGGGTCCTGATGCCTAGGCTTACGCCCTTTGCATCCCCGGTAGTTAACTAGTGGTTGAACCAGACTAGTTTTGTCGTTTGAGGATCAGCATATCAGGTGGTATGACACCATTCCTGTATTACTTATTCCTCAGGGTAAGAGGTGTCAGGTGGTATGCCCCATTCCTGTGTATCTTATTCCGTTAGTGACTTGTACAGGTGTATCACCGTCCTAACGGTCAGTGCCTGGATCGCTATTGGTTCGCACGTCGTCGTCCCCAACGCCCTATGTCTCTTTTCGGCTAAGGCTAAGCAGTGGCATAATACATGTATACTGCTTTCCTCGTTTTGGTTACACCACCTGCATACTGGTGAGTTCTCTCGACCTATAGTGTGCTGGTGGTATCCCAGCGTCCCGTGTCCGGTAATTAGCTGAGTGAAGATCTTTGCCTCTGCTCTGGTCAGATCTCGCATCTCTGACGCCCAGTCCTCTCTGATGCGTGATCCTATCAGTGCTTTGGCTTGTCTACACCCGTTGCTTTCGCACCATTCTTTTAGGTGTCGCTCTCTCAGCCAGTCGTGCACCGCCTCTTTGACGGTGCACGCCTGAATGCCAAGGGCGGGTTCCGGTCCAAGTAAGTCTTGTCCCGCTGCTATTCCGGCTAGTTCGTCCGCAATCTCGTTTCCCCTGATTCCATGGTGTCCGGTAACCCAGTAGAGGGTGAGTCTGCGTACTTTCCCACCGAGTCTGTTTAAAGCCGTTATGCAGTCCCACACCAGTCTGGAGGAGGTGCTAGAGCCACCTAGCGCTGCTAGGGCGGCTCTGCTGTCCGAACAGATATTGATGCAGTCCTGCCTTTTTTCCTCGAGCGCGAGTTGTGCACAGAGTAGGATGGCTGTTACTTCCGCCTGGAAGACGGTGGCGTGCCTTCCGAGCGGTGTTATAAGCCTTTTTCCGGGCCTTCTCCGGAAGACTCCAGCTCCCGCCCTGCCTTTCTTTCTGGCTCCATCTGTGTACCAGGTTTCACCTGCGGATGGACCAGGGTCGTGTTCGCTCCAGTCTTCCCTTGATGGGATTTGGATGTGATATCCTTTCTCAAAGTTAAATCTACGTACTGTCTTATCCAGTCTCATTGACAATACAGCATAGTCTTTTCCTTTGATCTGTTCTTTTGTGTGTTCTCCTTTTTCTCTCCACAGTCCATGATTTTTCAGACGGTGTGCTGCTATAAAGGCTGCCGCCTGGATTGTTCTGTGGAAGGGTTCAACACCAGTGATGGCTCCCAGGGCTGCCGTTGGGGTGGTTCTCATAGCCCCTGTTGCAGCCCTTAGGATCCACCCCCTGAGCGTTTCGAGTTTCTTTTGTACTGTCTTCAGATCTGTCCTTTTCCATCACACTGTAGCCGCGTAGGTCAGCCTTGGTTTCAGGATACAGTTGTATATCCATAGGACTGTTTTGTAGCTCAAGCCCCAGCTCTGCCCAATGGCTCTTCTACACATCCAGAAGGCTGATGTGAATTTCTTGTACTGTTGGTCTATTTGAGGCTTCCAGTACAGTTTTTTGTCTAAAATTACGCCTAGGTATTTTGCTTGCTCCTTAATTTGTATTTCCTGTCCTCGCATCATTAGCGTTCGTGCCGGTCCTATCTTGTACTTTCTGGTGAAGACGACAACCTCCGTTTTCCGGGGATTGATAGATAGGCCTTTATCCTCGCACCATTTGCTTAGGTGCCTCATTGTCGACTCGGTGATATCCAGTAGGGTGTTCAGATGTTTGCCTCTGGTGATTATAAGTATATCGTCTGCGTAGCTGACCGCTGATACTCCCAGGTTGGTCAGCATCCTTAGTGCTCCATCTATCACCATGCCCCACAGAGTTGGGGAAAGAACCCCTCCTTGTGGGCATCCGTTGCCGACGGAGCCTTTGACGGTGGTGTTACCTCTTGTGACTGTCAGTTTCCGGTTGCTTAGCATGTTCGTGATCCACTTAATTAGCGAATCAGGTATTCCCTTATCCTTGGCTGCTTTGCAGATACTATCTGTGGTCGTGTTGTTAAAAGCCCCTTCCGCATCGAGAAAGGCTCCCACGGCGTATCCTCCGCTTTCGATCTGTTCTTCGATGAGCGAGACAGCTACGTGCAGGGCTGATTCTGTTGATCTTCCTTCTCTATATGCATGTTGTTCGTTGCACAATGGGTTGTTCTTCAAGATATGGTCTTTTATATACCTATCCACCAGCCGCTCAAGCGTTTTGAGCATGAATGACGTCAGACAGATAGGTCTGAAATCCTTAGCGGTGTTATAGCTTCCTTTGCCGGCTTTTGGGATGAAAACCACATTGGCAGTCCTCCAGCATTTTGGCGTGTATCCGGCTGCAATGCTGGCCCGTGTAAGTCGTACCAAAGGTCCGGTGATTATCTCAACTCCTTCTTTGAGCAGAATCGGGAGGATTCCATCCTCTCCCGGTGACTTGTAGGAATCAAAGGAGCTGATGGCCCACCTCAGTTTTGCCGGCGAGACAATCAGATTAGCGAGTTCCCTGCAGCCACTGATGTGACGCGAACCCTCGCCACCGGCTTCCACCTGGTCCTCCGCCGTCTCGCATGTATCCCCCGCTATCGTGAAGCCGGGGAAGTTCGATTCCATGAGGTGCGCCAGCGTCTCCTCGTCCGATTCCGTATACTTGCCTGTTGGGAGTTTAACCGCTCCCAGCCAGGCTTCGGGATTGCGGGCTAGGATCTTGTTAAGCCTAGCCGCCTCTTTACCAGATTCCACGTTGCTGCAGTACTCTCTCCAGCTTTCAGTCTGGGCTTTCCTTACTGCGTGGCGATATTCCTTCTGTTTACTTCTCCAGGTTATCCATTGCTGGTTATCGTTGCTCCTAACTGCTTTCTTGAGTAGAGCTTTGGTCTCTTTCTTCAACTTTTCCAACCGGTTATTCCACCAGGGTACCTCATATTTGCCTCTGCCTCTCACCAGTTTGCAGTTGGCTTCATATGCTTCTATGATGGCTCTCTGCAGCGATTCCGCCGCGGTGTTGAGCTCTCCTATCGTGTGGATCTCCTTTGGGAACCCTCTTTTTAGTTTCCTTTCCAGATCTTTCCTATATTCTTCCCAGTTCGTGCGCCTGGGATTCCTGATCCACGTTTCCTGTTGTCGCGTTTCTCCTGTAATCATAAAACAGATTTGTGCATGGTCGGAGAGTGAGGGTTCGTCCGACACTCTCCAGTCCCTAATATATCTCACTAGCTGCCTTGAGCAGAGTGTGATGTCAATTACCTCTCTCCTCCTTACGTTCATGAAGGTTGGTTCGTTACCTCTGTTGATGATCTCCAGGTTAGTGGTGTTCAAGTACTCGAGTAGGGTCGTCTCCCGGTCGTTAGTGTTTGTGCTTCCCCACACCAGATGATGTGCGTTAGCGTCACATCCGACAACCAGGGGGAGTCCCCTTTCCTCACAGTATTCCACCAGCCTGGATACTTCCTCTGTTGGTGATTCCTTTTCAAATGGGAGATATGCCGAGGCGATAATCACCCGCTGCCTGCCCACTCCTCTTGCTACCTCTATGGCTAGAACAGCAAGGTCAGCTGTGCATAGGTCCAGTAGTGGTGTTGTCTCCAGACCCTTCGTCACGATGCACGCCCTTGTTCTTTCGTTGCCTGGGCCCCTGATGACCTTGCCTGCCCCTCCTAGCCCTCTTATTGTTCCTCTGTAACACCAAGGCTCTTGTATTAGTGCTATGGCTGTGTGCACCGCTGCCAAACGCCTGGTTAATACCGCCGAGGCGTCCTTGCTGCGGTGCAAGTTGATCTGCGTTACTGGGATGTCTGTCGAAGCCATGATTGACAGCAACAGCTCCCCCAACACTTGGTTTTCCTTACTACGACTCGGTCAGGGAGTATTTAAAACTCACCTTCCCAATGTCGTAGTAGGCTTTGTTGTCCATCCCCGAAAGCGTTCTAATACCACTTTCGGGGATGCCCAGTACCAATAAGGTCCCTTCGGCCTCTTCGCTCGATTTCTTTTCGGCGTTGAGGATCCTCCACGCCCCTGTTTTTAGGGTGGGGTTGTACCTCTGCAGCCTCGCCAGCACCGTTACTGCCTCCTCTGGTTTCCCAGGGACCCAGACCACGGTCCTGACTACTTTCTGCAGGAGCTCAACCCCTCCCACCTTAATTTTGGCTCCCTCCCAGATGTCCAGCCTGGGGATGCAGGATGCTGCCCAGGTTCTGGCACTCTGGTCGGTCGCCACCATCACAATGGCCCCCCCCTTGCAGAAGAACTCCTCGAAGCGGGGTAGCGGCAGTTCGGAGGGGATTTTATCCACCTCTTCCCTCATCGCGTTCCTGAAGCGCTTGAACCTTTCATAGGTTATAAGCGCCTCAGGGTACCCCTCCTCGACGATGACCATCGTCAAGGGGTTGGTCCTCTGCGCCAGTGATAGCGTCTGCACCACAGCTTCCCTCTCCCTCGGTTTCTTGGGGGCTTTTTGCCCCTCCGGGGGGGTGTCCGCTGCGGTCTTTGGTCTTTTCTTATTCTTATTCTCGACCGGGGTGTTCCCGCTCGTGCCTTCTATCGCCTTTTGGGCGTTCCAGGCCTTGCGTTCACGAGCTCCCGGTCGACGTTTCTTCTGCCGAGTGGCAGTTTTGGGGGGATCTTTGGAGCCCCCTGCCGCTGGTTCCTCCGTTGCCGGATTCACCATTGCGGTTGCCTCTACCTCCATCCGGTCCAGTGGGTCAGGAACCCCTGGGTTCACCTGTTTCTGAGAAACGGTTCTGCCCAGTTCGTCGTCCCCAGTCTGTGTCCGTTGGGTGTCGGCGCTCTTCCCTTCGTCTTCTTTTTGTGTATTTTGTGATTGTAATTCCATTTTGTTCCCACGAGTAGCTAGGGAACTAGAGGTCACCCGCTGCAGAGCCCCGCTTGCAGCGGGAAGGCTTTCGTACCTCGGGAGGGCGCCTGGTATCCCGAGGGCACCGTTTGCGACCACTGGACCCCGTGGCCAACCAGTCCCCTATGCACGGTTTCTCACACAATGGGATTGGGGGTTGGATGTAATACCCATTGCGCCTCCTTCCGAACGCAATGG
This sequence comes from Muscidifurax raptorellus, assembly GCA_020010945.3. Lineage (NCBI taxonomy): Eukaryota > Metazoa > Arthropoda > Insecta > Hymenoptera > Pteromalidae > Muscidifurax > Muscidifurax raptorellus. Next base: position 1,866,764 of record JAHUUD020000006.1, read on the forward strand.
AGAGTTGTCCTTAGCGTCCGGAAGGTCCGACCGACCGTTCTCGAGAACCCCGAGGTCCGGACCCGACCCGGGAAGAGCCCGACGGGAAGAGCCCATTTTACCGAGATTCCGCGCCTCGGGCGCGTACTACTAATAGCTCGAAGAGGCGGCGAGCTGACGTCGTCGTATCGACCGACGACCCCCCCCCCCCCCCCCGCCGCCCCAACTCTCCACTTTCGTTGCACCATTACTTCCCGGCCCGGGAAACGGGACGGTCGCGTAGACCTCCGGACGAGCCCCCACACCGGCTCCTCTCAGAGCACACGACAAGGTAACAACTCCTAGTGGGGGAATACAGCCATTTAAAAAAAAAAAAAAAAAACCCTAAAAATTCAGAATTGTTTTTTGATCCTTTAATTTTTTTCACTAGTGTAGATGTTCCAAAAAATATGAAAATTCGCTCTTTCTACATACATTTCTGAAATTGTACCGCTGAGCTGAGCTCTAGTATACATACGAACATAATTATCTTCTGTTATAGATAAGTAATACATACTCACAATACTCTGTATTTCTTTAAGATCTATATCTCTTAATCGTACTTTTTCGTTGAACCTAACAGTTGTTAGATTTTATTATCATCAATACTTAAATGAATTCTATCACGTAAAATATAGAAAGTGTTTATTATTTTAAAAGTGTTTACAATTTCCATATCGATTTTATTTGTATCATGATTTTATTTTAAATTTATTCATGTCTTCAAATGGGAATATGGACAACCCCTATAAATGTTCGCATTTTTTCACGCGTCCTCTACATGGGTAGGTTCATGAACGTTATATGAACATTTATTTAAACCGTACAGATTTTCTACTTAACTTACAAATAATGCTAAAATGTACTCTATTAAATTAATTTAATTATCGTCAATTTTCGACTATAATATAATTCGGATTCCATATTATAATAATAAAAAACAGTCATAATATGATTTTGACAAAATATCTTTTAATATTGATGAAAAATAGTATAAAATACACTCGCATGATTTTTTCTATCAAAACAAAGATTCATGAGCATCGTTGCGATTTCAAATAAAACTGCCTGCATGTAGTTGGCACAGAGGAATTTGCGATGACAAAAAGTATAGTAGATGCAACGGTTAGTCCTTGAACACCTTTGACGTGCACACAATTATTTGTCATTGCCTCGTCTGCTTGCAGTATTATTATTTCTTGAGTTCTTGGTCTGTTGTTTAAAAAAGGAAACACGTGGCACTGACCTAATCCGGTAGCACACGTGAAGACTTGTGTTCGTAAAAGTTACATCCGCATTCTCTATTGAAATTCATCAAATTTTGTGCATCAGCTCTCGCTGGACAGTCCAAAGTAGCAATCGGAGTAATAGACATACTATACTGCATCATGCTATTACGCTTATCGTACCAATTGAATCCTTCAGTCGCTAAATTCTTCATAATTTCCGAGAGAGGCGTTAAAAAGGAATTCATATTTGGATTTTTCACGGTGCAGTAATAGAAGTCACACAATAATTGGAAATTTTTTGATTTTTCAGGAGGTATGTTCAAAATTTACACTTATATTGACCAAATTTGCCTTTTAGAAGTATTCGAAACAGAAGCTCCATCAATATTCCAGACGAAAATCGCATATTATACGATTAATCAACTTAAATTCTTTGTTTCAAACGCAAATTTGAAAACAAATTTCTAATCATAATTATTTTTAATAACTTCTGTTTCTGGTGGTGTTAGCGTAAATAATAGATTCTAAAAACGGTATCTACTTTTCGGCAAATTGTATGGTTTTAGAAGTACAAACTTGAGAAAATATCAGATCTTCTAAAAACTCTTTCGCCAACGAATTATTAAACAACTGCATCCGAGATCAATCGGTATAATTGAGGATATAAAACAAAGTACGCCTGTATGTATATAGTTATCACGTCATGTATTTATTATGGTTATGTCATCTCGTATAAGAAAAGCATGTATAATTTATAGGGGACAATTTCTCAAACGATTATCTGTTTAATGATATTCCCCCTCTCCTTCTAAAAGAAGATGGATCAGAATGCTCGATAACGAGAGTAGTGCAACAAATGAAGAAACGCTTGAGGTTAATGATGATATAAAATCGAAAGAAATGAATTCATTAGAATTCCATAACATAGCAGATTTGTTCTCTGATGAAATGTTATCATTTTGTGTAAGTTTATTTTACATTTTTAAATAAGTTATTATTTTGTCACGTGTGACGAGTTCCACGCATATAGCGTTGCTAATTATAATGCAATCGAGCATGAATCGCCAAATCCGCGCGTGGCAACAGCACGGACTCGCCCCGAAGCCCGATCCTCCCGAATCAGCGCGTCACCCTTCTCACGATTTTGGACGATCGCACGGGGAGGAAATAACACCACCTAGGAGACTATAAAAGGAGATGCGTGGAGGCGGTCGCTCTCTTACCCCGGCGGCTCTTATCCGACGACATAACCACCACGCGGCTCAACCGAAATTTGACTCAGAGACGACATAGACTCGAATTGGATAAGTAGAGCCACATATTCTCTGAGTCACCTAAACACGCGTTTCTCTCTTTTGTATAACTCATATATTGTAAATTAATAAACAAACGCATTCACCGATAATCTATTGTATTTATTTTATCGCCCCGATGTTTCGCAGCAATCGTGAGCTTAACACCTCATGAAGAACAAAACATCGACCCTCATACTAAACAATTAATTTATGATAAAATTATAGAATTTATTCTAATGTTTTAGTCTAAAATGTATATAGCTATTAATATATAAATCAAATACATATGAGGAAATTTCGGTAAAAAAGAGATAGAAAATGGAATGCGTGTAAAGGAATTCCATTTTTCGATGATTACTGTTGTAATTACTGTTAAATATTGATTTCAGTTAGAATCAGAGGATTTTTCATCCAGAAATATGTTTTCTAGGCGTACGAATTGTACCTCTTTGTCGTCAGATAAAAAGGCATCGCTCATAGTATATTGTCTGATTTAAAAAATAGGTATCTGCGGGAAAAAATTAAGGCACTTGTAATGCTTGCGTTCCCCTTGTGCCGAACGTCTCAGTGGGGAACCAGAATTCGGGGTGGGGAAATGGAAAGTAATAAAGTTTATCTGTAGTAAATGATCATATATTTACATAACTTAATCTAGATTTGGAGTTTTAGATGTTATCCTGAATCTGAAACAGATAAACCAACGTGAGTGGTTTAGAAAAATTTCGCTTACAATATATTTACAAAGTCTCGGTACGGAATAGTTACAATATTGTCGGTGTGGTACGATATGGTGCGAGTGTGGGTGTGTATGATGATTAGCGTCTTATCTGCCGGCGTCGGAGGCGTGTGCGCGCGGCTACGCTACTTCTAGATGTTTCCGGTGCTACGGTACCTGACCATTCTGTGTGCGCACAGTGGTGGTTGGTATGGTAGAGGGTGGTGGTGTGCTGTTAGGTAGTGTGGAGACGTGTGCTCACGACTATCCCTTCGTTTTCGTGGGTTCCGTATTCTCTTTGTCCTGTGTGCGCACAGTGAGAAAGAGACTACGGTGCTCTCGGTGTAATGCGAGTGGCGGTGTCTCACCAAGACGTGTGCGCACGACTTGGTACGACTCCTAGTTTCCCATGACTCGTAGTTTTCCTTACCCTGTGTTCTCACAGAGGCAAGGCAAACTACGGTTAGGTGTGGTGTTGCGTATGATCGGTGAGACCTAGAGACGGCGTCCACGTGTGCTCACGAGGAGGTCATCTCACTTGTCTCCTGGGTTTCCTGGTTACCCCATGTGCACACGATGGTAATCAGGAGTTCGGTCGGTTGTCACAGAAACATCTTCACGTGTGCTCACGAGATGGTAGGTCTACGGTCTGCTCTCACTAGGTCCTTCTATGCAGTGTCATGTGCGCCCGACTCTGCCTAGACTGAACGCTCGAGCTGAACTGTCTTCCTAGTCCGGCGGCTGGTCTTATATAGCCAGCCGCTGTGCGCTAGTGTATACGGGGCTGTCATCTGTGTGTCGCTCTATAAGTCTCTGTACGCGCGCGCTCACTCCACTTCGTGCGCACTTGCCTTTCAGTTCGTGCGGGTCCGCCTTTCTATTTGTTGGGTTTCGACACCGTGTCGGTGTGCGTGTGGCTGCGTCTCTATGTGTATTTGCACAAGACGGCTGTCTCATTGCACACTGATTTAATCAATGATACTTTACGGAATTTGCAATACTACGAGACAAGCGAGAATGTAATTTTTTTCATATGAATATAATTCATTCATTTAAACTGAAACCTTTAGATTGATAAGCTTCATTATTCGACCGTGCGCCGATAAAACTCCAATTCATACGTGATAGAGGGCCGCCGCGGCCCAGGGCGCCAGGCATTCGAGATGCCAGGAATCTGAGATCCCTTTACTTGGTGATGCCATCACGTGTTGGTGCTCATCGACGCGATAGTTGATCGAACTCGGCTAGCTCTGTTAGGATAAGGTAGTCGATTCAAGGTTGTGGAAAAATAACAATACTTGATTCGATGGTTGCTGATTTTAATATTTCTCTTTCTCTATTTATATTTAACTTTCAAACATTACATAAATAACCTCATCGCCCTGCCGATTACCACTGTCTCTTACATGGCCCGCTGGCAGAGACTTCCATCCTCGCGATACACTCCGCGACTCACATACGGTACGCGCGCCCGCGGTCGCCGCACAAGTTCGTCGCGATTCTCCCATACACTGAGCGAGCGGCCCCACAAAAATAACCCATGAGAAAAACTCTTTTCCCGGTAGATCCGCCCGTGTCCATCGGATAATCACCGCCGTAAAGCAAAGTCCGTAAAGTATCATTGATTAAATTAGTGGTTTAATTTTTTCCGGCAGATACCTATTTTTTAAATCAGATTCATGATATACTGTATGCGATGCCTTTTTATCTGACAATAAAGAGGTACAATCCGTACGCCTAGAAAACATTTTTCTGCATAAAAATCCTCTGATTCTGACTGAAAAAGATCAATATTTAGCAATAATTACAACAGTAATCTTCGAAAAATGGAATTCCTTTACCAACATTCCATTTTCTATCTATTCTAAAGTAAAAGATTAGGCGAGTTTGATATATTCCGCAACGAAATAGCAGATAAAAAAGAACTGAGATCAAACAACCAAAGTCAAGTTTATTATATTAAATCATAATGAAGCAACGAATTTTTGTTTGGTCAATAAAGGGCTTACTTAACTTAAAATGAAGTTATATAATGAACAATTAGGAACAACTCTCAATATAATTACTACGCAACTTGCCATGACCGTTGTATTGTACTTATGGTCTTATTATGACGTTCTAATACATGAAAGAAAAGTTTAATTGTTCACTAATAAACAAAATGAAACGATCATGGCAAGTTGCGTAGTAATTATATTGAGAGTTGTTCCTAATTGATCATTATATAACTAAGTTTAAGTAAGCTCTTTATTGACCAAACAAATTTTCGTTGCTTCATTATGATTCAATATAATAAACTTGACTTTGGTTGATTGATCTCAGTTCTTTTTTATCTGTTATTTCGTTGCGGAATATATCAAACTCGCCTAAACTTTTACTTTTTAAAAAGTTAATTTTTTTTCAAAGATTTCAGTCCTTTTTAGTAATTTTTTTTTAATATTTTATATTTCTCCTAAAAATAAAATATAAGCATTTTTAGAACCTTTCGACTATGACATTCTTGTGACATTTTTATCACAAATTGAGAGCAAAAAGAAGAATTGAAAAAAGTAATTGTACAATCATTGAGAATTTCTTTTTGCTCTCAATTAAAATCTATTATACTTAGAGTGCTGAAATTTTGCAAGTTGATTTGTTTCAAGCTGTTAAAACAATATATGCATTTGTCTTTATCTCAAGTGCTGTAGTTTAGATTTTCATATCAACACCCATGTGTAAATTTTGACCCCGGAGCCATGAGGTTTGATGTGGGTCAGCTAGCAAAGACAGACAGGCAAAAATTGTTACGCTAGCCTGTTTCTACATAATAAAATAAGCATCTACATTCTACACTACACGTTAAACATCTTGCACGAATACACTGCATATAAGACACTATAAGAATGAATACTGCCTACGACTGAGTCAAACACTGAGTTGGGAATATATGTCAAGATAATCTTGAACACACAAATTTTACTTAAAGTTTCTACTATCTAAACCCACATAAAAAGTGTACTTTTCTGTGTGAGTGTTGAGAGTGAGAGTTGAGATAAAATTTGACATATCGTGGCATATTAGCCTAAATTTTCTACGATGGTAGGTGTACAGGATGGCCGATAACGATGTCTAGGTAGTTCGCAGTTGGTTTTTGGTGTGTAGGTGTAGAAATCATTCGAGGGTACTGTATCAGAACAATCAGTGATTTTATTTCATAGTGATAAAAATGTCACAAAAATGTCATGGTCGAAAGGTTCTAAAAATGCTTATATTTTATTTTTAGGAGAAATATAAAATATAGCCATGAGGTTTGATGTGGGTCAGCTAGCAAAGACAGACAGTCAAAAATTGTTACGCTAGCCTGTTTCTACATAATAAAATAAGCATCTACACTACAAGTTAAACATCTTGTACGAATTCACTGCATATAAGGCACTATAAGGATAAATACTGCCTGCGACTGAGTCGAACACTGAGTTGAAAATATCTTCCAAGATCATCACTTTTACACTTCATCATTGATAATCTTGAACACACAAATTTTACTTAATGTTTCTAATATTTAAACCCATATAAAAAGTGTGCATTTCCGTGTGAGTTTTGAGTGTAGTAATGTTTGTATACATGCATGAATTATGTGTAAGGTTAGATTCCAAATTTGTTGTAAAAATCTTCTTTTAAACGTTAATCATTAATTTTAAAATTTACTGAGTTGAAGTAAATTTGATTATTAAGTTTATGAATTTCAGGTTATAAACCATATTAGTGGATCAAGTATCCTGACATATTATGCTAAGAAAATATGGCCACTAGTTATCGACAGGCCATATCTTGAGCGCACCACCTGGACCTCGTCATCGACCACCCTGTACACTTAGACGCCGCCCTCGCCGAGGTTAATGCATGGGGTAATCATCTGGGGGCACGGGTGTGTACTCAAGACACACCTCAGGGCCCTAGAAAAGGTACAAAGACACATGGGTGGAATGACGGGAGCAATACGGACTACACCGACGGCGGCCATCGAAGTACTGCTGGACTTTCCCCCTCTCGACAGAGTGGCAAGGGCGTGCGCCTTTAGGGCTTCCTCCAGGCTGATGGAAGGGGAGAATCGCAAGACCTCAACTGAAAGAGGGCTCGCGGCTGAAATTCTCCCCGCTATCGTCGATGTGGGCTGCGATAGGATGACAGTGCGCATCCAGTTCGCAATACCGTATCAGGTGAACATATCGGGCAGGAGTGAATGTTCGGGGGGCGCGTATGCTTTGACAGAGAGGGAGAGGGTCTGGTTTACCGACGGATCTAAAACCACGGACGGAGTGGGAGCGGGAGCGTGGGAGAAAGATAACGCACGAAAAATAGTGTGCTCCTTAAACCAACATGCAACGGTTTTCCAGGCGGAAATCAGGGCTATAACGGAATGCGCAAGGGCGATGTCAGAGGAGGGAGCATGTCACAGCTCGATCACCATCTGCTTGGACAGCAAAGCTACGCTGCTCGCATTGAGCAGCGTCAGTACGGTGTCGAGGGAGGTATGGAGGTATAGGCAGGCTTTAACAAACCTGGCGGCCAGAAATGGAGTAAAACTGCTCTGGGTACCGGGCCACTCTGGCATTGTGGGAAATGAGAAGGCAGACAGGCTAGCAGGCAGAGGCTCTATCGGAGTGAGAGCCAAGGAATGCAGCATCGCAGTTCCGGCCTGTGAAGTAAGTAGGGCGATGAAAGAATGGATTAGAAGAGGGACCAAGGAGAAGTGGAGGAGCAGCCCAGACCTCCGACAGGCCAAGCAAATGCTGGGAGAGAACCCCCCTGAGGAATGGATCTCCCAGATAAGCAACCTGAGCCGAGGCAGGCTTAGACTGGCCGTGGGGTGTTTGACGGACCACTGGCATGTCAGATACCACCTCTTCAAGATGGGCATACTGGAAGAGGGGGACTGCAGGTGGTGCGGAGCCGACGAAGAATCGATACCTCACCTTCTGTGCGATTGCCCGGGTTTTTGCCAGGACAAGGCATAGGGAGATGGGCACCCTCACAATAGAAAGGGGGGACCTGCGCGATTACGGACTGCAGGAAATCTGCAATGTAGCAAGGCATATAGGCATATAGGCTCTAATGGATAGAGTCTCTTGCGGGAGATAGATTAGATTAGACGCCGCCCTCGGATTGTTTCTACACTTAGACACTAAAAACTACATGTGATCGAGCATGCAGAAAAACCGATGAGAAAGCAATATCCATTTGTACATAGCTGTGCGGCCAACTTCACGGTCCTAACACTTGTTGCAGCTAACTTAACGGTCCTAACATTTTTTGATTCGATTTGAGCATTTTGTGAATCACACACTCTTGTATTATACCAAAGGTAGCTTCTTTCATCAAATATTTTTATTGAAAGTCGTAGTTAGGAATAATAAAACATGATATAAATCAAAATATATTAGAGACAACAAAGATACGCATTTATTGTTTTATAATGAAAAAATGCGAACCTCAACTATATATACAGTAGTCAACAAATTTTTATTAACTATTTTCTTAAAGGATTTTTTCATATTACCCTTCGCGCTGCTAACTGTCGAGCCACTATATACATACAACATGTGAGCGAGCAATGCGGAAAACCGATGAGAAAGCAATACTCATCTGCATATAGATGTGCGGCTAACTTCACGGTCCGAACATTTCTGCGGCTAACTTAACGGTTCAAATATTATGATTAAAAGAAAAAAATCGGATTTGATTTGACCATTTCTGAATGGCACACTCGTATATTACATATAAAAGGAGCTTTTTTATTTTATTTCCTTATAATGAAAAATGCGAACCTCAACATAGAAGTAAATAGTAGCGCGGGCGCCGCGGCTTTGTCTGCTTCCCAAACTCGCCTTCGTGGCGCTGCCGCGCCACTTGATTTATAAGTTATATTAACGAGAGAAACGCATGTTTAGGTGACTCAAAGAATACGTGGCTCTATATATATAGACGCTCTCATTCGTGTATATAATCTGTATATACGTTCTGCATAGTTCATTGTATATCTGGTATACATAATTTGTATGTATAATTTTTACATAGGAATTTAAACATATTTACTTACGTAAATTCTGAATTCGTGTACATTTAAAGAAATTCCAGAAATCAAATCAACTAATATTACTATAATCTAGTAAAACAAGAATGCGAACTCGAAAGTCAGTGACTAACCAATGCTTTATCCATAGCTCTTCAAGCATCCAACGTATTCGCGTTTCGATTAATGAAAGAACCCAGATATAGCTGTAATAGCTAGAGATGTAATTCATTTATTTAGAATACTTTTATCAATTACCTATCTCGCGGAGAGAAGAACATTATTTCCTACCTTCCAGAAATGGAATTCTAATCAAAATACATATAAGTTGCAATGGCATCATATCACTCCTGTATAACTTAGAAAATTATTGGATCCAGTTTCTACCGGAGTCCTTTAATATATTATCCCCGGGGACCCTACACCTACAAACGAAAAGGACATGGGGATATGTTGTACCGAAAAATTTAGTAGTAAGCGGAATTCGTACTGAGTCAGATCTACAAGACTTCAGTGATCACAGCATGTTTCCATTTGAGAGATCGTCTGTATTAAATAATGATGCTATAGAAATGACAGGGAAGAACGTTCAAGAGAAAGGCCTATCAATCAATCAATTTCTTGACCTCGAAATATAAGAATTGCAAATAACACTGTAACGGATCAAGCGAGCTGTAAAAAATAATATTTTAAATCCCGGGCAAATATGAGTCTCGAAATTGTGATTTCGCGAACGCGCCGAATGAAAACAAGTGAAAGTGTGTGTGCGAGAGTACGACGTGATGCGAGGTGATGAGCTAAGGACGAATGCGGCGAGTGATCACAGAGAGGCGAGGAGGCCGGTAGGTAAATCGGCATAGAGTGTAACTGCCGGCGAGCTTGAGCATAATCCCGCAAGCGGTAAGTTGGAAACAGACATTTGTTATAGTATCTAGCGCCCTGAATTCTAAGCGCGAAATATTTATTTGTTTATCGGGCTGTGAAGCAACCGAATGACTGCGAGAATCACGGAGGACGAGGAAACTATCGGAAGGACGATTGTCGAATGTCACATCAGCCGATATCCAACATCACGGATTGATCAACGCTGACCTCCTGGTTCGACCGGGAATTCGGCGACCCTTCGAGAGAAAGGACAGCCCAGCACAACAGCGCATTTATAGAAAAGGAACAGGCGAGTAAGAAGCCACGTGGCGCGAATTAAAAAATCGACAAAGACTAGAGCATTTACGAATTTCATTTGACCGCACGCGCAGCGTGTTTTTGAAGGAAAACGGAGATGGTGTGTGAGGGAATGAATACATGTATGATTGCGTGTGTGTATTTCTAGCGACTGGGCTCGCCTTTGTGCAGCCTGAATTTGTAATATATTGTGAATCGAATATTGATTAGGATACACTTCATACCGTCGGCCACCGCGAGTTGGCGACTCTTCTAATTTCCCTGTTGTATATCCGAGAAATATAATAACTAATAAAATGATTATGATCAACGGCAAATATACATTAATTTCATATTTCAATAAAACTCAGAAAATATTACAACACGTGGAATCACTTATGGGGTAGATCCCTAACTTTTGGAATGGCAAACGCCAGAATACTAATAATAATTCTAATAGATTCATTAAAGTATTAGTGGATAGGATAATTACATGAATATGCAATTTATAGTGTATTCGGCTCGTGTAATGGAATCACCGATTCCACAATGGAATCACGAAGTCACTTGCCATGAATTCCCTACCATGTCGCGTGATGAGTATGTAAATACAAATCGAAAAACAGATTTTTCGTTTGAAACTAACGATTCGCTTTTAACACAACTAAAAGACAAAGAGTGTGAATTAAAAACTGCAATTAAAAAAAATAGCCCTGAAGTAACAAAATTAATATGCATACGACTACGATATCGTCTATAAATGTGGAAAAGCTAACGTAAACGCAGATGCACTCTCGAGAAACCCCGTCGAGCGGTCCGGAGAGGGGCGAACGGAATAACCCGTACTAACAATAGATACACGGGCCAAAGCCGAAAAAATACAAATTCCCAATTATCGAGAGAAAAGACCAAAACGCGCTAATAATTCACGTAATAAAAACCAAAACAACAATCAACCTGAAAATGATAACGCGGAAAATGTCGAGATTACCGAAGAACGGAACAATGAGGTAACAAATTTGCATAATAATCAATTAGAAATACCCGTAGAGTCAACGGAGGAAAACAATGTTGAGCCTATTATAAATAGAGAAAGAAGGTTTGGAAAACTATTTGTTGAATGTAAAGAACAATTATTTATGCGAAAAGATAATTATATATATTTTATAACTTCGGATGGTACGCCATGTGACGAAGACGCTCGACAGCTATATACGCGCAACGAATTGCCTAGATTCTCTGGTTTAGAAGCAGGAGAAATTAAAATCACATTACACTTTGACATTGTTACAAGAGGGACACAATTCTTAAGTACTACCGAAATTCTAAATAATATGATTGTCGCGTTTAAAGTTTTGAAATCACTCATCATAAAAGAGAATATACGCTCTATTAGCATGGCTAATAGCAAAGATATTGAAAACGTATTATGGGACGATGTATTAGTTAGATTAAGACAAATATTAAAGGGAGTATCAGTGAAAGTCACAACATGTTTGAGTTTAATAAAGTATATTGCTGAAAAAGATAGAGTTCAAATTATGGAAGAGTTACATAATACAGCTATAGGAGATCATAAAGGAGTAACTAAAACTTATAAACGGATTAAACAAAGGTATTTAAGCTTACTGGGAAAACATTAAAGTAGACGTACAAAATTTTATACGTAAATGTCCCACATGTCAGTTAAAAAAATTAGTTCGACTCAAGACCAAACAACCTATGCAAATTACTGACACACCTCAATCACCGATGGAAAAGATTAGTCTCGATATAGTTGGACCATTTCCTGAATTTAAAAATGGTTATAATAATATACTAACGATTCAATGCAATTTTTCGAAATATTACTTAGCAATACCTATAAAAGATTCCACAACAGAGTCAGTAGCAGACGCGTTAATAAAACGTTTTATTTGTATTTTTGGAGCACCGCTTACAATCCTCACAGACCAAGGTAGTAATTTTATGTCAAGTTTAATGAGAAGAGTGGCCAAGAAATTTCGCATCAAACAAGTAAAAACTACTGCTTATCATCCGCAATCTAACGGTTCTTTAGAAAGATCACATCATTCGCTAACCGAATATATTAAAACGGCCTTAGATAACGAAACTCTGGACGAATGTTTAGAATTAGCTACATTTTGTTACAACACGGTGCCACATGAGGGGCATCAGTTTACACACTATGAGTTAGTTTTTGGACGACTAGCACGTGTTCCTTCGAACGAGCCACTTGAGCCCGAAGATCTCATCCCCACATATAACGATTATTTGATTAATCTTAGTAAAAGATTAAATGAACTTCAGAGAATTGCACGGGAAAAATTAATCGAGTCAAAAATTCGATCAAAATATTATTATGATAAAAAAATTAATCCAAAGGCATTTAAAATAGGGGATACAGTTTGTTTGTTAAAAGGGGGAAAGCAGTATAAACTAGCCGATCAATATGAAGGACCATACACTGTTGTAGATGTATTTAAAAATCAGCAAAATGTAAAAATTAGAATGAAAAATAAGAAAATTAAAACTGTTAATGCTAATAGACTTAGATTTTCATATATAGAACCTGAACTAGTATAAAAACAAAAAGAAAACACGTGTGTCCTAAAGTAGAAATGGGATGGGAAATAAAATAATACAAAATCTTTATAACTGAAAACGGAAAAATATTCACATACTTCTCGCTATAAAAGAAGAATGTTGAAATTCCATGTTCAACATTCTTTTTTTCAGGTGGGGTGAAATTTTATATAAAAAGCAACAACCAACACGAAAGACCGAGAATAAGAAGACATAAAGAGAAAAGTAGCTTGAATAAAATTACAGATCGATGATCGATATACTAACAAAATTCTATGTTACAGCCGACTCAGTACAGTTTATACACACCTGTCACATATTCTTGAGAAAAAAAAAATTTTTTTTTTTTGCTTCATTCATCTTGTATGAATATTAATATATAATTTAAATAATATTATATGTAATCTAGCATGTAAAATCTGAATGTATGATTGTAAACAAAAGAAAATTATATATAAATACATAAACAAGTATATCAACGAAAATTGCAGCAATGAAAAGTACCTTATAAATCATATTGTAAATAAATAATGATGTGCGGAGAATGATAATACCCATCATTGTTTATAAGAAATATATACACATATACAAATATTTAGCGAACGTCGAGTTTCACTCGTCCGTTCTTTTTCAGGCCGGGAAGTGTAATGGAATCACCGATTCCATTACACTTCCAAAACACTACGATTGCTATATATATCACATCTACACACACACATACTTACTCACTAGCACATCATCGCGGCACCCAAGAAGTGGATCTGAAAATCGGGAGAGATATTTACATATACGTGTCAGCGGCACCTTCACACAAATGGACTATATTCCGATGAACCACGCAATAAATCCAAAATGCCATAAAAACGCTAAGGGACATTTTAGATTCAATAATAATCACTCCCTGCTGAAAAGAAGAAGCAACAGAGGCAGTGGACTCCCTGCGATCTACACTACCCACACCAAAGGGACGAGCCGTCGCACCTAAGTGCATCTAGCCACCGCTGTAAACTGAACCACCGAGCCTAGGCTGGAAGGCGCCGAGGATTGAGAGCTGCAGACACTCAAGAACCTCCTCACACATATATACAAACAGCCACGCACACTTAGACATTAAGGTACTTTTCTTTTTTCATAAAAATAAACGTGTCTCGATTTAAAAGAAATAGTGTATAGTTTAAAGTGACTTCGTATCCGGCTCCCTTCCCCAGTAGGCGATGACCGCGTCCGCGATAGCCAAAAGGGACTTCCTATCCTTCACTCTTTTAATCATTCAAATTATTATAACTTTCACGTATCGCCAAGTTCGATTATCAATTCAGGTAGGAATTCATGTAATTGTTTTAATGTGTTAGATTTTGTAATTGAAAATTTGTAATCTGGACGTAGCACTGGTCTATTAAATTGAATGCTGCTGCATCTTGGTAAAAAGAAACCAGACAAATTTCAGCCATACAAGTACCAATTTCAAGCAAAGGAAACCCTGAAGAAAAAGACCAGTCGAATCTACGACAACGTCAAAGGAATATTAGTGGATTTTCAACAAAAACAAATGCACGAAAACAATATAGGTAGAAAATGTCATACGAAAAAGTCGTTGGTAAGAGAATGTTTTATGTAACAAACAAAGAAAAAAAGAAAGCGCCCGTGATTTTTATTATCGAACAAAACGTATCCATGATGAACGTAGGGCAGAGTTACTTCAAGCCTGCGAAATTTATATAATATTCATATTAAGTTATTTCAATTGTAAACACGGACCAATATTATGTAACAACTTATTAGACTGACTCCATCTATTTATAACTGCTGGATGTGCTGAAATGATTTGATCAAAGCAGTTCGCTGTACTCAAACCGCAATAGAACTTCTCGAAATATGTAAGGAATGCTAAAAGGGTTAAAATGAAAGTTGATATAATACTAACCTAATAACCATTATGAACAGATTTGGAATCTAAAAATATTATGAACAAATAAATAGATTCCTTCTTTTTGAATCGAGCCTAATAAGAGTGAGATAAGACAAAAGGGGGCTAAAAACATCAATCCTTTGTTACAGATGACCGAAATACAAGCAACATGACGCGAAGTATATCAATTTCCCATCGAAAATGGGTACAGCTACTGTCATGAATGCTCTACCAAAAAGAAAGGAAGAAAAAGAGGACATCTGCCAAGAGTTTTTTTACCATTTCTACGTTCCAATAAACAGCAATTCCACGTGCTATAACTGCAAAAAATGCTCATTAAAAATAAAATCATTTAATGAAGTAGCAGAATTCTCACCATTATTAGAATTAATTAGAATGCCTAGAGCCACCAAATCAAATAGTATGACAATAACCGAAAGAGTTGATTTGCCCTCATTAATAGATCTAGAATAACCCAAAGATGACTGAGAGAACTTTTAGACTTCTCTCATCTTTACCAAGATGAACTTTTATATTCCGTATTAGAAAACCTCAAAAAAATAAACCATGAGTTATATAACAATCTAGACACAAATCACAGAACGCGAAATATAATGGAAAAGAAAAAAAGCACTATCACTTACCTATTAGAATCAATGTCTTAATACAAATAGTTATAAGAAAAGAGAGACAGAGATAAATAAAATAATATAATTTTTAATATTTCATATTCAATTACAACAAAATGAGCTTAAAACTACGATTTCAAGAGAATATACACACGGACAAGGAGGCATCAGATGTTATTAGATATCATAAATGACAATTTATTATACTTCAGTGCATCCATTCCTATATAATTGAAAATAACTTGCCTTCAATAACTTTTGACATCAATAAATGCTTCAAATAGTTATCATCTTATAAATATTTTCCTAAGGAATTAAAAGAAACCTGGACTACATACAAGAAAATCTCGCTATTATCATCGAGTTACAAGGCGCTAAAACCTCAAAGATACCCGATAGAAAAACTACACAAAGAATTATTCCAAAAAGAAAACCGAAACTTTAATAAATACATCGAGAATACCGCAGATGCAGACCTTTATGGATTAGAGCAACTATTCAGAAAAAATATTAGAATCATGACTAAAAGAAATCAAAAATCAAAATACTCATGATTGTTAAGCAAAAATAAACAAAACAAACCTATTAGAAATTCCAAAGAAAGCGAGAAAAATAATAAAAATAATTAAGAGGAAGTGTGATCCTCCTAAAATTCGAGCTATATAACAATTAACAGTAATACCAAACAGAAACGCAACTGTTATATTACCAGAAATGGAAAAAAGGGGGAAGAAGACGAAAAACCCAAAGCTACCAAAGTTCGTTCCCAGCAACGAACCAGAGATTTTAGTAGAGATAGGCTTTTATTACGATTATGAGAAAAATTGAATACAATCATTGCATTGGTAAAATAACCTCAAGTACAACCCGGAGAACATTTATGGAGCAAGCACGCCCTTATAGAACCTTGATGCATCTACCTCATAAAGCGCAAGCAAGTAAAGACGGTTTATCAAAAGAGCAATAAATAACGTTAGAAAAAGAAATATATAAATTAAGAATGAAAATTTTAACAATAAAAAAGTAAAAAAGAATATTAAATTCGAATTATTAATTATCATGATCACTAACTATATTAGCTATACAAACAATTATTTACAATTTAAATTAGAAGTATTATAATGACAGATTTCTTTTACGAACATTATCATATATTATAGCGTATTTCAACTCTGTATTATTATAAGATTGCAACTTAAATTTTATATGCGAATGTAAGGTTCTGATTTACTATGCTGAACCGCGCAGTAATTCTATATACAAATAATTATTTATTTGAGTATAGGTGAACTAGCCTTGACTCGAGAGTCTTCTGTTACTATTAAGTAGGTTATGATTCTAATAAACTGTCTCTTTATGGTACTTCTTTGTTATGACTTTATTTAGACGAAGGCCCAATGCTTTGATACAGATGTTACACAGATGTTTTAATCTAATCTTTATGTTTGTTCTTAATGTTACGTATTTACTTATTTCTATATTGGTTCGACTTACAATCCCGTTCGGACACTACTAGTAGATTGCACGGTCGATGACTGGGCGGTGTTTAGTATTATCCTACACGGATGGTTCCGTGGCGTGTTGAGAGTAAGTTCCTTAACTAAGCTGCCGAAGCTAACGCCAGATATGTTGACGGTCCTTAAGCCTCGTACTGTACCAACTCACGTCCAGAGTATGAAGAATTCCACCGGTTAGCTTCCACGGAGTTTGAGTGGTTTCTAAGCACCCAATAGACGACGCGAAGAACTAAACGGCACTCGTATTCACACACCAGGTCCAGCAGGTACAACACTCGTTGTCCTTGTAAAAAGAGACTTCACAAAAGGCAATATGAGGACTGAGTGCGGGGCTTATAAGGCTTGGCGGATGATCTCAATGTTAGGGTAATAACCAATGACTGATCGCCACCGAAAGTGTCTTACAATATAGGTTGGTGATGGTGCAGAATAAGTAGGTTTTGGGATTGCTGACTCGGGGGTCAGTTGGTTTAATTAGTGGGACGCGTTTGATGTCGTAAACGCGGTTGCGGAAATGCTTACATTGTGATTATCGTCGTATACCTGCGCCTGTACACATACACGCCGTCATACATCATTCTGTATACAGTATATCCATACATATAATTATCTTTTATGAACATGGGACGTTACACGAATATTATTAGATTAATTTCATTTTACTATTCGAAGAATCATTATATACATATTGTAACAGGGCATAGATTTGGTCAACAAATAATTTGGTGAACTATTGGATTACGTACCCTCGATGCAGTGGAGGACTCCTCTCTGCCCGCGAAACACCTCCGTTGCATATGGCTATTTCAGCTGCTTCTGTTCTGCTGGGTCTACGCGCCACCTGGCGCGTACTTGGCTGCTCAACTGCGTTAAATAAAAGCTAATAAATAACGCCCGCAGAGGCGGCGGTATTCGCAGGAAGGAACAGGAATCGGTAGTAAGCGTGCAAGGTCTAGAAATTACGACAAATCACGTACAATCATAAGACTATGGTTATATATTTAATAGTTGCGAAATAAACGTGAATTTACAATTAAAGAAATAATAACATGCGAGTCGCGAACAACTTTGCGACTCGCCGAAACGCCAAAATAATCGCGATCGCACGCGTGGATCGCCGTGAAGGTCGCGCGCGCCGGATCACCCTCGCATGGGCGATTCTCACTCGGATATACACACTCTCCCATGCACTGCGCATACACAAACCTCCACTCTCGTCGATGACTTCGGTCGTCCAGTACAGTCCAACAGACTCCGTTGGTCGCTACTCGGACTGCCACACGCGGTGTCACCGTTGTACTCTCTTACTGTCACTCAATTCCAAATACTAATGTTCACCTTTTTTCGGACCACATACGTGTGCGGGGCCCCGAATCTTACCTCGCGCTTGCGCAACGTCACGTTTATACGATGCTCGAATTTAACTATTTTCGCGCCTCATTGCAATATATATATATATATATATTGTAACATGGCAGTTCACTGTGAGCTACAAGCGGCCGCGCAGAGCACGGCAGAGCCTCGGCATGAGTCGGCGAGCGTGCGTTCGGCCGTATTGGCGGAGCCTCGGCCGACATCGGCTAGGCCCGAGCACGCGGGAGCGAGAGTAGGGAAGGTAAGCGATCCAACCTAACGTCGGCCGCGAGCGGGATCGACGCGAGCGCTGCTCGATACCTCATCCCTTTTTGCGTCAGACCAGCAGCCGAGTAGGCAGTTCTCCTTTGTTCACCAACTTTACCGCTACCTTTTCGCTTTAGACTATCGGACCACGTGAGCAACTTCTGATATCGTAAAGGAGTGCTGTGCGACGGACTGCTGCGTACCCGTGAGTAGAGTGAATTATTGTATTAGTGAATTAGTATTCTTGCGGGAAATAGTGTGCCGATTGCGGAGCAGCGCGAACTCGCGATATGTAATACGCCACGTGGCCAATATGGCGGCGGAGTGCGGCGATAGCATGCTTCATCGATTTAACAGCGCTGAGTCGTTCGGCGTGTTAAATGAACATCAAGCCTCATGCCGATTTACCGCATACCGTAATTACTGTACTGACGAACACTTTTGACGACATTTTTTATCGACAAGCTATCGTTCTCACTATCGATTACACACCAGTTAAATGTTACTACACCGACCCTACTGTTTTCATATTATGACTTTAGACTCGACAAGACTTTACACACAGATTATCGTTTTCACTCTGGAATGCATAACTATCGTGAAAGCTATCGCTCTCGTTTCACCACAATGACAAAAAACAAACTTACCCTAACAAGCTATCGTCCTCCCTCTCGTATGCAACACAACCATGACCTACACGACAGACACACGGTCACGACTATCGCTAGCTCTTGCCCGCGTGTTATTTTATATTAGATTAAGACTTAGTATTAGATTAGATTGAAAACCGAATGTAATTTAAGTATGGTAGTCGGAACAGTGGTCCCGTTAAGTTAACTATAGCGGTATGAAGTGAGTGAGTGGTCGCGTCGAAGTTCGGGCGAAGTCACCGGCGCGGCAATGGCGGGCACGCCTGGGGACCTGCGTACGTCGGGAGAGAATGGTTATCGTCGTAGCGGGAAACCATGGTCTCGTGAGGGCAGACTGCGACGGACGCTACGATCGTCGGCACCGGTAGACGATCGGAAGGGCGAGGCAGCTGTTCCCGTCCGCGTCAGGTAAGCCGTCCAGCGGCGTGTTGACGAACACGTCGCGGCTAGGGGGTTACACCGGCGGGCACGAGTGGTTTCGGCGCCGGACCAGTGATTAGGATTTCGAGACGCCTGGATACGTGCTCAGGGCGTGCGTCAGCATTCCCTCGCTCGAACCTCGGCGCTGTGGCATGCGAGTCACAGTGTGAGTGTAAATGAAATTGATGGAACGTCGTAGTTTGGAAAATTACGCGACTGGAGATCGCCGAAATGTAGATTAATAACGAATAAAGATTGTTAAAAGAAATACTGAGAGAGTCAACGTTAACACGTAACCATGCATTTTGTACTAGTACCCACGACCTTTGTGATTGTCTCATTTTCATGTGTGTTTGTTCGAATACTGGCTAGCCGAACGGGCGGACGAAGTGGTGTTTCGGCACGGGGCAGCGTCTCAAGGTAAGGGGGTCGCGGAATCCCTGGCACTCCGGTGCCTGGCGGCCCGCCGCCTCGTATGCATTGAAACGAGCGTAGGAAACGGAGAATTTCATCAATGGGGAAAACCCAGCGTTACAATATATATATACACACACATAAGGTGATCTGGAAGCACTGTATTACCCGGAAGTGGGTGCTGGAGCAAACGATTCTCAACAAAGTTGCTATCGTACTCTATTTTATAGACACATAAAATATCTGCTCTGCTCAAAGAAAAAACCGCTGTCAATTCATTGGCACGTAGCTTCCTATAACTAAATGTATAGTTATAATAGATAAAATATTATTAAAACATATGATATGCTTTTATTCATTTATATATTTTTAATATTAATTATGTTGCTGAAAGAGCAATTTTCTTATCAATGATATTTAGAAAGATTTGATCGAAATATGCAAAATAAGAGATGCATGACACTTAAGTAAAACTAATCGGTTTCATGAACTGCAAAAAAAAGTCAGCCGAAGTTAGCAAAAGATCTATATTTTCCCAAAATTTCAACTTAATTAAAATCTTCCCTAACCATAGACATAGAAACCCCGTTTTTCAGTTTTCGATTTTTAGATATTACTGTTTCTTATTGCCGTGAATTTTTTAAAAATGTGTGACAATTCATATTTTTAGATATATGAATTTTTTTTTTTAATTTCTTTTTTATTATAACAATTGCACGCATTGGTCAATCTGGAGAATCTTCCGGGAAAAAGTAGACAATTATGTACTAGTTTAGAAGACCTATTGCCAAATTGATTAAATATTTTATATAATTTTCAAAACATGGCCATAAATATAGTCATAATTATAAAATTCAAAAAAAATTTTTTCCTGAATTCAGAATCATAAAACATATGTGCATGTCCATTTTATTACAATCGGTTACATAGTTCCAGAATTATGAGAGTAAACATACACACACAGAACAGTTTCTAATAACGTAGGATTGGAACTTCAAACATCTCAAAGCACGTTTTTATGAAGTTTTAGCAAAACTGAAAATTTTGCAATTACGAAGCTTCCTCTTGGAGGAAGTAATTTTGCATTAGTGCACTCCGCGCGAACAGACGAGCGCACCGATCAGCGTAATGAACTCACGGCTGCACTTTGAATACTCAATTCGGTCATTCAAACGACAAAGGCGAAATCTGAATTGTATATTACCGCTCTAAAATAATCATCAGTTTACAATAGAGCTTCGAGATCGCTGCCCGACAATTTAAAAGCGATGCGGAAAAAGACATTCGATAGTAAGAACGTTTTTCGCAATGCTCTCAGACATCAAACCTTACAATTTTTCGGAAATTCAGCTATAATTATCTACGTATATCGAAAAGTGCGAGGTAGAAGCCCGCTAAACAAACGCGGTGCGGGAAAAATCACTCAATGGTGAGAACTTTTATCGCAATGCTCTGACATAACACAACTTGCAATTTTTCGAATTTACTGCTAAAACTACCCTTAAATTTCGAAGGGTTCGAGGTCATGAGCTTGCAAATTAACACGGTGCTGGAAAAGCCACTCGTTGGCAAGAACTCTTTTTGTGCTGCTCCGAGACCTCAGATGTTGCAATTTTTTTATATTTTAAATGAAAATACCCTTGTGTTTTGAAGGGTGCGAAGTAACTAGTGCGAAGTACTATTAGCAAATTTATACGAGTAGTATATGGGCTAATATGTAGAGACTGGAGGCCTCAGCGGGGGCCCCTGACCCAGTGTCAAGTGTTATATAAACAGTAGTCAAGTGTTTATGTAAACAGTAGCTATGATTTATGACCCCTATAATGACCTATTTAGTTACTGTTTTATAAATAAAACAATGGATAAATCACATATATAATTATTTAAATATAGCTACTGTTTATGTAAATTGGTCATTAAATTGTTGACCTAGTTAAATGTATATTTACATCAATAAACAAATGTAGGTCAATGAAAGGGTAGCGTGTTAGTATGTCGGTAATATTTTATGGCCTATATTTATTATTTATTTATTAAATATTTTTATTCATAAGAGCCTTGACTCTATACTAACCCTAAGCTCTGCGACTCGCAGCGTCATTCTCCTCCCCCCCTTTAGTCCATACCGGACCCAAGAGTTGTGGTGCGTGAGTTTTCTCCCACTTTTCTACGCTATACCAGACCCAACGCTCTCTCTCTCTCGGCTTAAAGAGTCTTCCCCTCCCCTTTACTCTATACCGGCCTCAAGCTCTGGCTCAGCTTCTCCCATTACTTTACACTATAGCCGTCCTAAGCTGACAAGCATGCTACCTGTCGATCGTATTCCTGTTAGCCTTTTTGTTGCCTTAAATCAGCTCTGATCCTTTCCACGGTTGCGCTGCAAAGAAATTATTATTGTGCCACGTTTAAAATGTATATGATGGCCCTGAAAAGGGGCGATTGATTTTATGGGTATATAGAATTATTTTTTTATTTTTTATTTTATTGACCATATACATATGCTTATCAAAGCATCCTATAGAGACAAACTTAGTTGCCTGTACATAGGTATGGTACAGATAATCTTAGAATCTAAAACTTAATCTAAAAAATAACAAAAAGATGATACAGCATCTTTTTGATAATCTTTTTAATAAATTCCTGTGTAAGTTAAGTAACGATGCATACAATTTTCAAATAACGCTATCTATAATTTTCTCTTATAAACTTTTTTAGTCTTTTCTTAATTGCGATTTTGTTACCTCTTAAAGTTTTAAGATCATTCGTTAAAGTGTTGTACACTTTTACAGCTACGAAATAGCTGTTTTTCTGTTCACAGCTTTCTTATTTTTTGGTAATTGTATACTCTTATTCCTAGTATTGCTAGAACTTATGCTATATTTTTCTCTTAAACTATGGTAATGATATGTAATAGCTTCCAATTGGAAAAGTTGCCTTACAGTAAGAGGAGGGTCTTGTATTTGAAACTGATCCCTGTTTATAATTTTTAATAGTTTCTTCTGTATTCCTTGTATCAAATTTAAACAATTATTGTACGCTCCTCCCCAGGCTATTATGCCGTAGTTAGTTAAACTTTGGAAAAAAGCATAATACATCATCATTAATGTTTTGTTATCCATTCTTTTTTTTATTTTCGCAAAAATAAAAATTAAATATTTTGTTTTTTTTACTATATAATCAACATGTTTATCCCATTTCATGTTATAATCAAAAATTAATCCTAAATATTTATGGCTTTCTACTCTTTCTATTTTAGTATTTCCTATCTCTATATTTAGAGTGTCCGGGACACTATCACAGTAGCTGCCATAGGCAATATAAACCGTTTTTTTAACATTTAGAGATAATTTATTTACAGTAAGCCACTTTGCTACATCGCTAAGATATTTGTTCATTTTGTCCTGGGCAGAAGACCACGTGCTATCACTAGCAATGATAACAGTGTCATCGGCATAAGACACAATTGTATCATTCTGCATATCCCTCAGTAGGTCGTTAACATAAAGTATGAAAAATAATGGTCCTAATATGGTCCCTTGCGGGACACCAATAGTTATATCTTTATATTCACTTTTACAGTCTTGGATTTTAACACATTGTTTTCTACCTGAGAGATAGCTATTTATTAAGTCAAAAGCACTACCTCTTATTCCATACCTATCTAATTTATCTAAAAGTTTCTTGTGATCTACTGTGTCAAAAGCTTTTGCTAAATCCAAGAATGTAGTTATTATCGGAGTACTTTTGTCTATATTATTATATATAATGTTTGAGATGTAATTTAATTTAATTATCTTTTTAATTTTTGTTAGCCATTTTTCTCTGGGTAAGAAAAGGTGTTGGACGATAAGGACTGATGACTCTGCGACAATGACGACCACGAGCACGATGATTTTTTTATCGGTTTATTGTAGCCATCTTTTTCTGAATGTGAGAAAGTGTTGGTAGAGAACGGCGAGTGTTTGTTCTGGTACTTCGGTTGATTGGAATTTACGTGAGGCTGTATCTCCTCCCAGGTCGAATTTTTGCTTTGCTCCTTGCTGTGTTCCGGCCCCATTTTTGTAGTTGTCTCCTTGACGGTCGAATGAAGAACGATTCGTGTGAGAATGAATGCCGGTATATAATATGTAACCTACTACACAGTGCCGCCGAGTCTACTCTAAATTTTAGCTCTGTAGTTTATGGGCTTGGGAAGAATCAGATTTTGTACACAAAAAAGATAGTGTTTGTCCACACATTATAATTTCTATTTATAGAAAAAGGTGATTCACCATTGTGGCACTTTTTTTTAAGTCTGGTACAGTATGTATATGAACACAATGAGAGAAAGAGGTCTAATGTGAAACGGTCGTGGATGTTGCTCGACTGATAGCTGGAGCCTATCAGCCAGGCTGCGCCACGAATCCTTTTATATCGATCATCGACAAAGAGCGTCAATGTCCGTTCGCTGGCAAATCATACGCAGAGAAATGATGGTTAGTATTTACATTGCATTGAGAGAAGGGTCGAACATTATTTAGAATTTGGTAAATTGAAAAGAGTCACGTTTTATCCGATATCGTATGAATTTAACGGCCACTTTAATATGTTCATATAAATAACGTCTAAGATTACGAACTCAAATATCCGGTCTTAGATCTGCAGCTCTGATTACTGAAATCCTTGCCTGTGGAACTCGTGGGAATGCGTTGACTTTACGTCGATGACGCATTACTTTATTTTTCACTCTTCTCATGAGACTTCGATAAAATTTAATGCGATGAAGAAACATAATACAATGTTTGCCAAATACTTTAGAGTCGATGCTTTGCACTTGCTTTTTGTTTCACGTGAATCGGATGTAGTTTTTTCTGAGTCGATCGAGATGGTGCGGTGATACAGGTGCGAGTGCATAGCTGTCAAAGTAAATTTCGTATCCATTTTTGCCTATGTAGATGGCAACCCAGTATGAACCTGGTTTATCGCCTGTATCGAGATTCGTTACTATAGCTGCAGGTGTAGTAACGCAATTTTAGTTTAAAAGTAATTAAATCAGCCTTCAATCCTTCGATGGCACGAATTATTTCGCGCGCATTCATTCTGCTGGTTCATCTACCTATTGCTCATCCGATTATTTGTTTTTTTTTTCTTCTCCTCGGTTTTAACACGATCAACTTCATCTTTTCCGCTAGCTTTCCAGTAGGAAGATAGCTTTGACTGCGAGCGCTGGCGATCGTAATCTAATGAAGCTTGATAAAAAAACTTCGCTATTTATGCTGTCCGGATCGTGACGCAAAACGTTTGGAAATATCCGTCCGAGTGTAAAAAGGAGGTAAGCTAAAAAATTCTAGCCCTTTAACACTCAATTTATGGTAATTGATCTAGTACAACG
Organism: Muscidifurax raptorellus; assembly: GCA_020010945.3. Classification (NCBI taxonomy): domain Eukaryota; kingdom Metazoa; phylum Arthropoda; class Insecta; order Hymenoptera; family Pteromalidae; genus Muscidifurax; species Muscidifurax raptorellus. The sequence goes on from JAHUUD020000006.1 coordinate 1,892,350, forward strand.
TTATCGATCGAATCGCCCAATATTCCAGTGAAGAGTAAACGACTTCACCTCGACTCTGGTAATGGGATATTTAGCCGTGGTTTTCGATAACGCTTACGCGTATACTAGTAAAACTCCCTGACTGATTTTCACTCTGCGAACTATGAGCGTG